>JASAND010028120.1:0-35197 GCA_030248195.1 Trissonchulus latispiculum | reverse complement strand
GAGCGGCGCCGTTACGGTTACAGCCTAACAGAACGGGCGAATTCATAGCGGGTTTAGCACCACCTGGAGAAGAGCGGAACATTTACTATTCCTGCATCGGCGTGGTCTACTATGACCCCGCCAACGCTCATCGCGCCAATTCCACCCTGCCTATCGAATCCTCGGTCTCTTATGGTTCGATTTTTACGAGTCGTCCGGCCCCAAACAAGGTAATACCGGTGACTGGGTTACCTTCTGTACAGTTAATAATCGTGACGATTATTTTCTGAGTCCTCGTATCATAACGGCGGAAAACCCCCCCCCCCCCCAAAAAAAAATTTATTTTTTTTGAGAGTTCATCACGCAATCGGAGGTGTATCACTACAGCGGAAGTTCCTATCTTTCACCATTCCATCATTTGACTTTCCAATATTGGACTCTATATCACTGGACTAGACTTACTGTATTTTGGACTTATATATCTCATACCATCTCATTATTTTCCCTGGCTGTGACTCTCTATATTGTCATTTACTCGCTTGCCTTAATTTGGACTTACTTTCTGCCCAACTTGTGAAGACTATCACAAGCACGGACTTCATTTGCTCAAATTTTGCCTTCCCGATTGTGACTTACCTTATGGTGACTACTACTGCTCAATATATGATTATTTCCAAAGATTTTGTCATTCCTACGACAGTGACGTTTCATGTATATACCATTTCCATAAAGAAGACAATTCCCTATTTTGTGATTGAACTAGTATATAAATGTCTGCTTTAATACGTGTACTTTCTTGTCATGTTTTACTAGTGTGATGCTATTAATGTTCCAAAATTAACCCTTTTTCCGAGCATTCTTTTAAAAATTTAGAACGTTTTCTTAAATACATACTACCATTTTACCCTTTTCTTGAGTATTCTTTTACAAATTTAACCTAAATTTTATATATCTTGTCGTGATTTTTGTCTGTGGTTTCCTCGCATAATTCTTGTCCTGTTATATAGCTTTATGTGTGTATCATGTATATTTTAATCACCTAACCAAAGTTTATTTCAAAAATTTTACTAAAATACGGTTTATTCTTTTCTTGAAGATTTCTTTCTTATTTTTGTAGTTTTATTAACGGGTTTGATTCGTGTTGCGGGTTTTGTTACTCCCTGTTACCTGGCGTAACGTCAGAGGACGTGTGACGTGCCAGTTAGGTCCTATAGTTCCCCTCATCTGCCGCCACTTTTTATCAAAATTATTTTGTTTCATTTAGTAGTCCCAACTGTTCCTGCCCTAATGTACCCACTGTTTGGTTTTACGGTTAAAATTTTATCTAAATGTCAGTTTTGTGTCCCTCTCCAGTGCGCCAAAGTAGCTCCCTCCATTTTAGGGCCTGCGGCGCGGTTGGGAGGATCTTCTACAAAATTTCTCATTTTATACGACTTTTACTTACATTTTAACCGGTGTTTCGCGTTTTAGTTAACTTCAAGACTCCATTTAACCCCCCCTAATTTAATTTTATTTAATATCATAAGTGCCACGAGGGTACTTGGGGACTTCTTTGTACCCTTTTGGTTCTTCTTATACATGCTTAAGCATGTTTTGGGCTACCTTGTAGTCCTACTTTTAATTTTATTTACTTATATTTTACCTAAAGACTCCACATACTCACTCCTAACCTTGCGCGAAACACTGGGATTTACCTACTTAATCTTAAACTCTACTAAATTAACCTATTTTAATAACCTTTTTGGGTTCTTAAATTTTGTGGAAGATCTGAAAGGAAGTGAGGTAGTCGATGCGAGCTTAGGCCCACCCTCCCACCCAGCCGAAATTTGCGCTCTGTGAGCTATGCGAGAGGTTACCTCCGTACCTTAGCCTGAAGATGCTCTCATGAAGCTGACATTCTGGTTCTTTTCTCATAATTTGTTTTCTTTTTATGGGTACTTGTCCTCGCCGTGACGGCTGGAGGGCTTGATCTTTTTCCCAATGGCGCACCGTCCCAGTGGCAATACAATGGCAGTTCCCAAGCGCATTTTTCTAGCTGGTCGTCACTAGTCCGCTGACGCCAAGTCAGCCCTAACGTTGTTCCTATATTTAGTCATGTTTATCTAGCTAGTTTCTTTGTTTTTATAACTTGTCATGTATTATAATTCATTTTCTGCTTACGTGCGTTGTGAGACCCATTTACCAAAAATTCGTCAAAAATTTTCAGAGTTTAAATTTTCAACTACTTTTTGGTTATGTTGTCCCTCGCAGGAGCTCGGGCGGTAAGCCCTGGGGAGTTGTAATGAGGCGGCGTGACGTCAGTCCTCTAAAAATATTATGTATGTGTGTTTGAAATTATTTTGGATTGAAATAATGTTAAGAAAGTTATTTTGGAAGTAATTTATAATGTATTGAAATTGTGTGTTGAAAATTGTTTGAAATTTATGTGTGAAAGTTCTTTGCTTGAGTTTTGTGTGCCTATGTGTAAATTACGTATATGTGTGTCAGCCAGCCTAGCCAATAGGTGGCGCTGTTGAGACGTCTATTTTCTCTCGAAGCCTCTCCCAGCATCTCACTTCTCAAGGGGGTCTCAAAATTATCCAATCAAATTCTTCCACGCTCTTTCAAAACTGGTCTTGTCTAGACGTCTCAAAACTTAGCCAGTCTTGTGTTCTTCTTTGCCCTGTGCGGTCGTGCTTTTTCCACTGCAGTCTCCCCACGTTATATTTATTTGCCGTGCCTTGCTTTATATGCTCAATCAGTCTAAAGCGTTGGCCTCTTTAGACTTTAGTCGCTCCAGGTTGACCCTGTCGAGCTAGACTGTCACTAGTTCTGTGTTTATTTTAAATTCTTTAATCTCTGCTCTTTCTTAAAATTATTTTGTAGCTCCTAAAATCTCTCTGATAGTTCTGTTTTTCATTTGTTAGGTTAGCTGTTTGCTTAGTAATTCTTTGCACTTTATTCTATTGTTCTGCGAAAGTTTGTTGTAATAATTTAGTTAGGTCTTTTTCTCCACTCTGTATCCGTACTTGTACTCAAAATTTTGTACGCATTTTCGGGGTTCGCCCCATTTGTTAAGCATAACTTTCTAGTAAATGTGGTCTCTTTTTGGACCATTTTAGGGTGTCATTTTAGCCTAGGTTTTTGTATTAGAATTGTATATTCGGTAAGTAGGGCTTTTTCTAACAATATTTGGGTAGGTAGATAGTTGTTTTTAAGCGTGTACTTTTCAGCAAATTTGGGGTAGGACTTCTAATATTTGAGTCTTTGCTCTTCATCGGCGGTTAAACTCCGTTCGGCAGGTTACACTTAGGAATTTTGGCGAGGTTAGTTGGGTCGACTGGAACTACATCTCCTCCAGGTTCGACGTTCTCCTTGTGCACAGTTTCCCACTCGTAAAGTTTGGTCGTTCGTACACTTCCAACTTTACAGGCCCGCTACAAGGTTTAAAACGTAGTTTATCGTCTCTATACAATTCTAAGTGTATAATATATGTGGTTTTACTTTTAGGTATAAAAACTGCATTTATAATTAGTCATATATAGTTAGGCTGTTTCCTTCCACATTTGCAAAATACCAATGACTTGAAAAACTAACATTGTTGTTTTTAATTGAAACCATTTTTGATCTTTGGGAGGAGGATATCTACTTTTCATTTATTAACTAATAGTCCACGACTAGTTCATAAATCGATAACTTGTCTCAGTTGAAGGAGCCCTTGTGCTAATGAAATGATTTCAATGTTTGTTTGCTAAGATAAATTTAACCATTGTAGCAAACTTTAAAGTGCACCGAGAAGGCTATCGTTCGATAGTGGGTGCGGCGACTAGATAATTTAAGTAGGAAACAATCGTGGGAGAATTTTGGAAGCATGTGCGGAAACTTAAATTGTCACTTTTCTGATAAAATAATACTCCAAGGAGACTTCAGAAAGCAATTTTTCCTATGAAAAACCTATTTTGCACGAGGGCCCGGTGGGCCCGGTGACCGGGCCCGGGCCTTGTAGCGGGCCGGGCCTAAAAATTTCACCGGGCCCAAAATTTTTTACCGGGCCCGGGCCTGAACGGGCCGGCCCGGCCCGGGCCCGGCCCTTGGCCCGAGTATGCTACACGGCAAGGGAACAACCCTAGCTATATCTGAAAACATTTTATGTTGTGCAATGTTTATATACCGAACACTTCACTTCAACGGTTATATCACAGTCATATACTGTTGATATATTTTAAGCAACAGTACAATTAGCAAGGTTGAATGCAAACTTTAGCTTTAGCTTAGCCTAACGACGTTTCTCAGTGAAAATTTCGACATATAGTCTGTAATGAATGCCTGACGTCTTCAACTTTTCTTCATTAAAGCGCATTGTTTCAAGTTCTACATATTTATCGTGAAAGATTTTCTACCATTTATATGAAGTCATGACCACAGTAAATTCCTCGGCTACTGCTAATCGTAGTTTTGCAGAACTATTTATTCTAAGTCTTGCCCACAGTAATGACCATTACATAATCGCTGGCTGGTTGGCTGCCGTATCCGCTTTGGTGGTAATCCTTGTGGGTATCTCAAGATCCACATTGCGGTCCAACTATGCCCTATTTATCGGTCTGGGGGTGGCTGACCTGCTAAACGGTCTTGCCTATGCGATTGGGGGGCAAATTCGAAAAGCTGAACTGCTGGAACTGTTTAGAACCAATCAGGCGCGATTTAATATTTTCAGCCGGCCGGTGAGATCTTGCATACTTCAGGTTTATCCGGTTTTGTTTGCCATAAGCGGCCAGCTAATCTCGGCACTGAATGCTTGCATTGCACTGCAACGATTTTTGGCAATAGGGAAAGCAATATGGTTCTATAAGCACTGGAATTCCAGCTATACCCTGGCCTGTATGTGTGTACCTTTTGTTATTGTGGCGGTAAATTCGGTGATTGTAGTTGGTGAAATGGTTTTTGGTGGGCGGGTTTTGGTTAGTTTACCTGTATGCTATAATCACGATGCTTGGCCAGGCTGGTATACTGATTACAATAGGCTGTTGTGTATTGTAGGCGATATTGGTTATACGATTCTTACTGTAACTGGCTTTGTAATGTTTATCTCTAGTAAACTAACACAAAGCGAAGAAGCTGTGTTCAGTTCACGTGAACAATCACTCATAATTTCTGTTACATGTGTCGTAGTTTTGCACTTTTCATTTGTTACTGTTCCTAACTGTTTGTTTGTAGCCGTCCGTTATATCACCTTAAACATAAACATAACACTTTGCAATATTCTATTCTGTGCTGATTCTGCTGTAAGACTTCTCGTTTATGTTTGCTTTTTGCCGGACTTCAGAAAAGCGTTCATGTTAAAATCAACCGCTGCTGTTACAGAAAATACCGTAACCCCGTCTACAAAGAACACTAAAAGTTTAGCTTCAAAAACAGCTGAATAAGTTTCAGACTTTTAACTCTGTCTTTAACTGTAACTATTTGGTGGCAGGCAACAGACAATAATATGTTCATGTTGGTTATGGTATTTATATTTAGTGTTTGTTTATTGTCAGCACAATTTCACCGCTTCACGTCCCAATCAAGGCTGCACCACCACAATAGATTTTAGGATGATCAAACTATGATCAAACTTTTTCAAACGTACAGGATTCATACGAGTTTGACATAATCTTCATGTTGCTGATCTCTCTACAGATTTATAACCAGCCCCAAAACGGGTTTCCTTTCTGTTGTAGAACATTAGTCAGAATCAGTGTGGTAAGCCTACATATTTGGTCAGATTTATCATAATCAGCGTTTGGACAATTGGACAGTTTGGCTGAGAAAAGTCTGGCTCTTCTCGGGATAGCCCAGAGTTGGCGCCGGGTCCGGGTGCCCGCGAGGACCCGCGGGTACCCGCGGGCCGGGCCGGGTCCGGGTCTAAATTTAGGACCCGCGGGTCCGGGTACCCGCGGGTCCAAATCCGGGTCCGGATCCAAAATACTGAAAAAACTGGATATTGTTACATTTAGGGATGTTTAAACATTACAATTTGTTGTATTTCTAATAAAAGGTTGGTGGAACCGGTGTGTTAGGCATTGAGATACAATGTTTAGTTGTCTAGCTGAGGTTTTCTGACCTATGCTGCTCTGCTGGGCTAGAAACACAATATGTAGTAACTAGAATTGGAAGAAGAAAATATGACAACTCGAATTGATAAGTTAGCATAAAGTTTTGCAATGCATGCAAAAACTGAATCTATTTGCAGTAAACAAGGACATTGTTTTCAAATACAAGCCACCAAACATTCGTTCACATTCTTTCCTCCAAAGCATTCGTAACTTGTCTCTGCCCGAAGGACAGTCTCTGGACTATCACAAGTCTCACACTGTCTTTTGTTAGCCCTAGTACTCAAAATTGTCTTGAGGCGTAAAATAAGTTAACCTAATGCTTATCACAGGTTTTATTCGCGACTGGGCTATTACAGTAGTAAAGTTGCAGTGAAATTTAAGAATGTAGTGAATGTTTGAAATGAAAATTGGTTCGTTTTTTAGAACCAGGTACCCGGATCCGGGTCTGGGCGGGTCCGGGTCCGGCCTAACGGGTCCGGGTCCGGGCCGGGTCCGAAAATTTGGACCCGGAGCCAACTCTGGAGCCCTTCTCGGTTTACTGATGTGGCGGACCCGCTGGAGTGGACCTGCCTTGAACTTTGTTGCCTGGATCGTAGGCACTGGTGTTTATGACTGGATTTCCCGGTGCGTGATCTCGTTGCTTCCGAGGCGTGTTCTACTTCTGTTTGACAGTTGGGTGCTTTTATCTGGTCTTTGGACGTTGCATTCCGCCAGGGTCTTGAAGATTGGCTTTATAATAGGAAGAGTAAGACACTCAGCTCTTCCTAATAGAAGAAGCTTGCAACATGCTCGAAACATTCGGGTGCTAATTCTTAGCGTATGGCCAATAGAATGATATATATATATAAACATTAATGCAGTATGCCTTTTCTACCCCCTATAGCTATAGTATTTAATTTTTCAAAAACGTCCGTTTTTGAAAAATGTCAGGGTTGGGAAAAAGCCCCCCCTACTGAGACTTCGGCCTTAATGTTTCGAGCATATTGCAAGCTATATTATGGAAGCGCTGAGTGTCTTACTCTTCCTATTGTAAACTCTTGGGAGTATGGATCTTGTGACTTGCCACCTTGGTTGGGCGCCGCGAATGCGCCTTAAATCTGTTTGTGTTGCCATGTCTCGGTGCGGTCAGCTTGCCTACTACAGCAATACTATACCATTATGTTAAATGTCCCATCCCCGCACTGAACACGAACTCTGGTTTACCCATGTACCTGTTTGCTGTATAAACTGTGTTTGAATTGTATTTTTTAGTTTATATTTTTCGAGTAAATCGCACGCAGTTAGCTGTTAGCTTGTCCTGGCAGAGCACATCTCATTGGATGTAACCTGCGGGAAGGTGGTTCTGGTAACCTTCTGGATGGTAGTTCATTGTTGTGTTGTGCACCGGCCCTGTGCCTGTCTGTCAAACCCGGCTCGGTCCAGAACTGGCCGGCCGGGCCGTGTCAATCGGTCTCTGCGGCTTGTAGCCTTAAGCTTGCTAAAATTTGCCTTGAAAACTATCAAATCTTGTATTCTTGCTTCCTTTTGGATAGCCTGCAAAAATGGCAACGGCCGTGAAGTTTTTAACCGGCGGCCGGCCAGCCGGCCCACAAAAAATTGGATTAGTATTAAGCTTAGGATTAGGATTAGTACTATTAGAATTAAAGCTTCACAGTAGGGATGGGCAGCGGTGCGGTTTTCCCGCGGTTACCGCGGCGGTAACCGCAGACTTGCGGTATGCGGTAACGAAGGAAAAACCGCGCGGTTATTGCGGTTACCGCCGATTCTGATAACCGCGGGACAACCGCGGTTTTTATTTGATTTTTTGCTCGAAAAACGTAAATGTACTTTTATTTTCTATATGATTTTCGCTCCAAAATGCAAATGTCGCCGAAATATTTTACATTTGTCCCGAATTTTTTACAAAATTCTGGCTCCTTTCCCTACTTTGCTACCGTGGCGACTTGATATGCAATGCTAGCAACTGCACAGTCGTTGCAATCATTATCACAGAATCATACTTGTTAAACAAGATTTTAATTTTACTATTTCATTTATTATTTCACTCTTGTGCCTGCCCAGTCGGAAGCTGTAAGTTGTGAAATGAATAAAGTTCTTAAATTAGTATTTTGAATTTTAAATCAAAGAAATGTTGAAAACTTGTCCGACTGAGTTGTAAGTACTTAACCGGTCAAGCTAGGTATTCTGTAAAGGCTTTCATAAATTTTATCACGGTTTGATTCTAAAAAATAGATCGGAGAATCTCTAGGAATGATTTTCCGGAACCAGAATTTGCTACACTTATATATTCAGACTGCAAACATTAAAGTGCAATCATGACCAATTTTACTTCAGCATTATTCATTTATAAATTTAAATAAATAAACCCCTTTTAAACAAAGAGCTGCAACAAACAGCCTTACCAAACTTAACCAAAATTTCTAATTTTTTCCCAGCTTCTAATGTTTTCCCATGTTTTCCCAGCTCATAGGTGCAATTTTGTTCAGTTGTGGGAATGAAATAATACTGTAAGCAGGAAACAACAACACGGTCCAACGACACCAAAACTAGTGTTGTGCATTGGCCGGTGCGGCCAATGGCTGGCCGGCCGGCCAAGCCATTGGCCGTTGGCCGAGAAAATCTCGGCCAGTTGGCTTGGCCGGCCATTGGCCGTTGGCCGGCCAATGGCCGACTGTTGGCCAAGCTGTTGATTTTGTGAGTCAATTGTGTTACAAAATTTAATTATTCTGCATAATACGGTGCACATGTTGTATTATAAACGTTACATTACTGCAGATTTCCAGTTTACCTGCATAACAAGTTGATACTTAGCTCAAAGTTTTCGATAAGTCCGTACTCTTTTATCGTAGATAGCGTTGTTTCAATAGATTTGCTAATTGTATGCAAATTTTAATGGTGCTAACAACTTAATTTTTAAATTTGTAAAGCAGTCAACTTCTCATCAATTATCAATTCATTGCAGTCCTCCAGCAAAAATAAAACAGAATTATCGCGGATTGGCGCTAAACGTTTGGAAAATCTATTTTTAATAAAGTTCAATTATATAAGTTGACGCATTATTAAGCACGGTAAACAAATAAACACAGTAAATTCTAGCTAGTCAACCTTGGCAAATTGCTAAAGAATGGCTAATGGCTTAGGGCCAAGCAAAAGGGCTTAGGGCTTAGGGCAAGAGTACATAATAGAATAAGAGTATGAAACTCTTACGCTGCTATGTACTAAACATGCTTGATATGCTCGGGTCACTAACTCGGGACCCCCCCCCCCGAAAGTTTCGGGGGGGGTCCCACCCTACACTAATTACATGCTTTCATATAAGTGTGTGTCTGCTCGCTGATTCGCTAATTAGCTTAGGCTTACGATAGGCATTTTATTAGTAATTTTTAATTAATTAATTATAACTTTAATTAGGTTAATGTAATTAAAAAACTAATTCAACAACTTTGTAGCATTTTTTCTGCTCTTTCCAATGATATAAAAATTGTTGCACAAAACAAAAATTCGTAGGAATGTAGTCTCCGTTAGTCTCCGTCTCCGTAGTCTCCGTTAGTCTCCTTCTCCGTAGTCTCAGTTGGCCGTTGGCTGTTGGCCGTTGGCCGGCCAACGGCCATTTCCTGGCCAACTTCAAACTCCGGCCAAGCCAAGCCAAGCCAACCAGGGAAAATTTCGGCCAATCCCAACACTAACCAAAACACTGCATACGCCGATACATTTTTATTTTAACAGCAGCAAGCTGAAAAAATGTGGAAGATAACGCGTTTTTAGAACAATTAATACATTGACTGCGGTAACCGCGCTTTTATTTAACCGCGGTTACCGCCAAAAATAAGCGGTAAAAACCACGGTTAACCGCGCGGTAACCGCGCCAAAAAAGCGCGGTATGCGGTAATGAATATTTGCTACCGCGCCCATTCCTACTTCACAGATATTTGGTCGTTCAGAAAAGTGTAATTATACAAGCATAGATCGTTGATGATAGATCGCACTAATCGTTGATGAAACCGAATTCCCATGCGGTTTGTGAACTTGTGACTAATGATGAAATCTGCCCCTGCTCGGATGGGTGAAATTTTACAGGTTTTACTGGAAATGTTTCCAACTTCATTACCTATTACCTATTACCATTCATTCATTACCTACATTCTATTTTGGATTGTCCTAAACATGCATTTTAGTACAGGATTTTGATTAAATGACAACAATTTACCTAGTTGTCATAACTTACTGAATCTAGTTTTGTGAAGGATTTGCTGATTTTCTGTGTCTATAAAACTGGCTAGTGCCTGTTGTCTAGTGTTGGGATTGGCCGAAAATTTCCATGGTTGGCTTGGCTTGGCTTGGCCGGAGTTTGAAGTCAGCCGGCCAATTGCCCGTTGGCCGGCCAACGGCCAATGGCCAACGGCCAATTGGCTGGCCGTTGGCCGTTGGCCGGAAAATGGCCGCTCGTTGGCCGTTGGCTGTTTCTTGGCCGTAAGCTATTGGCCGTTCTTTAGCTATTTGTCAACGTTGGCGAGCTGGAATTTACTATTTTTATTCGTCTACCGTGCTTAATTAGGCGTCAACTTAATTAAACTTCATTTCAATAGTACAATTTACAATTTACAATATTTGTAAAATAGTTTTCCCAAACATTTAGCTCCAGCAAGCTATAACTCTGTTTTAATTTTGCTGGAGGACCGCAATAAAGTGATGAGATGTTCACCGCCACGTTGTTAGCACACTTAAAATTTGCATGCAGTTAGCAAATTTAATTGTAAAATAACGCTAATAACGATCAAAATTGTCAACATCATAGTGAAAATCTGTAGTACTGTATCTAATGTAACGTTTATACAGCAACATGTTTACGATATTATGCAGCAAATTAAATTTTTCAACTCAGTTAACTCACAAGATCAGTAAATTTGAGCTTGGCCAGCACTCGGCCATTGGCCAGCCAACGGCCAACGGCCAGCCAATTGGCCATTGGCCGGCCATCGGCCAACGGCCAGCCAATTGGCCGTTGGCCATTGGCCGTGGCCGGCCAACGGCCAATGGCCGGCCAAGCCAACTGGCCGAGATTTTCTCGGCCAACGGCCAATGGCTTGGCCGGCCATTGGCCAGCCATTGGCCGCACCGGCCAATGCACAACACTACTGTTGTCTCATTTGGTAAACTAAATGCTCTTTAAATCATCCACTCAACCAACGTTCACGTAAGCTTTCATATCCTGCGAGAACCCATCAGACAGTAAAAATAACCGGCTACGTTGAACACTAACTACTCAGCCGATTGCCATAAATTAGGCAATCCCGCGGTAAAGTTGATGTAGGTACATTTTTCGCTCTCATAACACCTACGGTTATTTTTAGGGTCACAGGTGGAGTAACAATGTGTGAAAGTTAGTAGTGCTGCATGTTGGGACTTAAACATTGCCACAACTTAGGTCCTATCCAACTATTTCTGCTTAGGACTTATCCAACCCTGACACAAAACAATTCAAAGTTTGATTTTAATCACATAAACAGTGTTCAGGAACAAATATCTTACATATCACAACATCAGGACAGATGCATAAAATATAAACTAGAAATTTAACAACAATAGCAACAACAAAGCAATCTAACCAGCAATCAGAAAAACAGCCAATCAGGAAAACAAGAGGGAACGAGTCATCATTTAGTCTTATTAAGGAGGGGGGTCGCGAATTTTCGACCATCTCCGATTTTTCTCATTTTCACACATTTTGTAGTTCCCATAGGTCCCCAAAACAAGACAGTTGCGTTTGTTGCAAAACTTTCCCTATCATTCACAATAGTCCTCCAAAGGTGACCTCGACATGTGTTAAACATAGGAAAACGAAAAAGTTAGGAAAATTTCGCGGTAACCAAAAGTTTAAGCGCTGTGCAAGAGCAAACGAGCTATAACGTGGCAAAATGTTAATCTGGACTAGGTAGCGTGTTAATATCTACATGTTGTGTTTTTGCGTTAGCTCAGCGAATTTCTAGAAATTTTCAAAGTTGGGTGTAGTCGGTTTTTGCACAAATTTGACTTACAAAAACGTCACCAAAGAAATGTTTCGTCGTGGCCTGAACTAACCGTTTACTGCACAGATTTCGCGTATAGATATTAACACAGTATACAAATAGAGGATCAATTTGCATACGCAAAATCTATGCTGTTACTTGTGAGTAGTTCACAGTTTTGGTTACCGCGTTGGCGTTTTGCCTCAAAACACGTCATTTTCTCAATTTTTTGGATATAAGGATCCATAAGTCGGGTGAAAGCCGATCTATTCCAACCAAATTCGGTGTGCCAGTTTGCACATATGAAAGGAAGATGTGTGCTAAATTTCACTGCAATTGCTGGTGTTTAACTGTGGACGCCTGCCTCTGTGCGATGACTATAGTAAAAAAATGGCAAATTTTCAAATTTTTTAAACATAGCCAAATTTTATATCAAATTGAAGCTCTCGATGTCCTGAACATTTTATCAAATTGCACCAAGTATCTACAAAGCAGTATGTGAAAGTTAAAGCGCATTAAAGTTTGAAGTAAATAACAGTCGGAAGGAGCTTGATCAAATCGTTCAAACGCCGTTTCTCGCTCGTTGCTTGGCGTATCATTGCCATTTGCAGAGCAATAAAAAGCCCAAGACAGAGGCTTCAATTTGATGTATTGGCCACACCGTAGTGTGTTGTCATCCTATGTGTACACGTCTTCGAAGCCCTTAGCCAGGCATAGTGGCGTAAATACTAAATTGCAGGGATTTGAACTCCAGTATCTCTTAACTGGGTTGACCCTGAACTCTATTGTCTTGTTTTTGGACACATACGGGGTATATTATACCCAAAAATGAGCGAAATCGGTGACTATAAAATTTGGTACCCGGCGACCCCCCCCCCCCCTTAAGTTCACAAGCCACAACTTGTCAAAAATTGGGTTTCATTAAAGCTTGCTGGCAACTTGTGGCCACACACAAGCCACAATTAAATAACAGGCAAGCACACCCACTGAAATGACGTCAGAGCTCACAAAGTTGAGCGAAGCACTCGTGGAGGAGAAAAGGTAGCAAAACGAAAGTTTAAATTCTGTAGACAACTGCAGTGAAATGATACAAATAGTAAATCATTAATAAACATATTTTAATAAAATAATAAAACAAAAAGTTTATCTAAAATTTAACAATAATAAGACAAGTCATAGAAACAGAATTAAATATTATGAAACATTAGGAACGAAAATTACCTAACGAGCGTTAATAATGCAATTCTATAATCAATGAATGCTATAAGGAAAATGTGTAATCTTAGAAATAGAAAACATTAGGGCAGTGAAAGGTCAATAAAATTTAGTTCAGCTGATCCATTAATTGTGTTGAAATTGAAGAAGTTTAGTTATTGCCCTTGCTATTGATATTGAATTTTTAATAGTATGTGAATGAATGCCACAGGTGTTGCTTCGACTTGTGGGAATTTGCCGTAGCCTATCATGTGACTTGTGGCTTGATGAAACTAAAACTGGAAAAATCAACTGGTGGTGGTGTACGTACTTGTCACAGACAGGGACTTTGTTTGTGACCAAATTCCGTTGATGAAACTGAAATTGCTTGTGGACTTGTTGTGAACTTGTGACTAAACGATAAAATCGGCCCCAGACGTCATGAAACAACCAATTTAACATTTAATTATGTAAATAATCAACAAAATGATCCATCAAGATTCTATCCGATCATCATTACAGAGAGTGTATCGATCAACCTCGGCCAAATCCTCACAACCACCTCCACCAGTAGACTCCTCAGGTCGGGGCGTCTCTTTGAGGCTGTCGGCGGTCTTGGGCCGCTCCGGAGTGGAAATCTGGACCACACTTTTGCTCCGTGGGAGTTTGGGCTTGAGGGCCGGGCCGCCGACACGGGAGGAGGGTACCGTCTGACTGGGTGGAGTCCCCGTGGCGCCGCCAGAAGACTCCGCGATACGGGCTATGAGATCCGCCGGGTCTGATACGTGCTAAAAGAAAGTAAAGTAGTGTGAGACTACATGCTAACACAAACGTACATAAACACACAAAAATAATACAGTTAAACAGTGTAATCGTAAAGACCAGTTGATTTCAAGTGTACGCAGTATTGAAGCGTGCCCACAAAGCGAAATAATGTTGCGCACGAGCGCACGAAATTCACGATTTCGCCATACATTTTAGTCTTATTTCCTTGCAAAACATTCAATTACTGTAATGCTTGCAGTACTGATGACGTTTTGGCATATCGTATACTGCAATCGTCTACAAAACTATTGCAAAGGAAGGAACCGTCTAGAGATTGTTCCCAAGACTGCGACAATAAACCAGATGTTTTTGTAAACCTGTATGATATCGGAAAAGGTGAATCCTTTGATTGTGCCATGACTCTGCTGCAGGATGTCCGAGAATTCGATGAGACTCAGACGCGGCGAACCGGGCAAACTTTTGGCTCGTCTAGACTTCTGAAGTCTGCAAACATCAAAAAGGCAAAACAGTTACAATCCCGAGCTAATCTCGGAAATCTCGAAACAAACAGACAAAACTACGCCAATGACTGCCCTGAAGGCAAACAAACCGCTAAGAAACTAAACAAAAGATTTGTCAACAATTCAAACTAAATTACGATGTGATTCAACTTCATAAGATCCATACATACGTACTTCAAGACAAATTAATTCCCCACAGAAAACTAACACTCTATTACTGATATGCAAGCGTGCTTGCGTGAGTTACATACCGTTTGAGCATCTCCGCATTCTTCTGCAAAGTCTCATAGGTTTGAATGTAGTCTTCGGCCCAGCCCAGCAGAATAATACTGTTCAAAATTTTCAGGCTGACTAGAACGGCATAGGTTAACAGTGCCTTAAAAGTTGACAGAAAGAACAATATTTTCTTGCAAAAGATCAAACGTCAAGTTAGTGTCAAACTATACAAAAACACATCAACACAGCAGAGAAGTTTCTACAACCTCCTTTATACGTTGCGACTAAAATTGCTGCAAAACCCAAGAGTTATAAGACTGGCATTTTTAAGGGGGGGGGGGTGGGCCCATTTTTAAGGGGTTTTAAGGGCCCCCTAATTTTCGGTCCTCCTTCCACTTTTCGGAGCTCCCCTCGCACTGTTCGGCAAGCCCCCACCCACTTTTTGGGGGTCGCCCAAAATTGTAAAAAAATTAAGTTTTTGAGGTCAAATTTTCAAAAATTTTCTCAATTATTAGCTACGTTTTGGACTTATAAGTTCATTTTAAGCTAAAAACAGTGGTTCTTTGCGTGTCTACATCAAAAATGCTAATTTCTCGCTAAAAATTTAGGTATATTTTTGCCTTGGGCTCCCCCCACTTCACCCACCCAAGGGGGGGGCGAAGTCCCCCCCACTTTCAAAACCCTAAAAAATGCCAGTAAGAGCATGACAGCAGGTTGGCCAGGTAACGGCTCCGGTGTTCGTGCTTCTCTAATAATAATAATAATGATAATATAATAGTGTTACTAACCAAGGCAACCGCAGCCTTAGAATTGAGTCGCATGGACTGTGGAATGACCCGAATTAGGAGGAGAGTGATGGGTATGGGAGTGAAGCCCATCCGACGGGAGACTTGGTCCAGATGGTCTGAGAAGGCCCCGGACCGACTGCTCTTGGCCACGTCGTACGCAATTGTGATGGTGAAATCCTTGTAAACCTAAAATCAAGAAGACTCGTGATGGTAAGGAGGAAAAAGGTAGAAAAAGAAAGAAAAGTTTATTTTCAAAAAGAAACAAAGGGGCCACTCAATAACATAATTTCGCGTATTAATACTGAAAACAAGCAAACGATGCGTACAGCAAAGGGTATTTCGTTGAATTTGGTGATGAAGGCGTGCTTGATCCAGTCCACAAAGAATTCCCCGATCAGAACCAGGGCAAGATCTGGCAACATTTCCCAGAAGTGCTCCAGCTTCCAGCTTAACACAATAACAGAAGCATCCATAAGCATCTACGTACTAACGTCAGCGATTGCATCAGCATAGGAGTAATCTTTGAAATAAGTATACTCTTTCAAAATGTTTTCAACCTTTCTGGGCTTCAAAAAACCAAGGCCCCTTCAAAATGTTTGAAATCCGCCCCCACCCCTCTTGAAAAACTGTATATGAGCGCTACATGGTTGGCAAGGAGATATAGGTTCTGTCCCCTCCCCAACGGAATACCTACATGGTTAGCTAAATCTGGGCCACAAAATTCTCAGTTCGTGAACCCATGGTGTGTAGTACCAGAGTTCCCCCACTCTTTTGGGCTCCCCCTACTCACTATACGGTGCCCAGAACATGCCAAATTTTAAGGATTTTTGGTCACAATTTTCTGAACATTTGCGGCCTCGCCAGACTATTCGGTCAAAAATCTTGTTAGTAAAACTCAATTTATGAGCACTTTTTAGCATAGCTATTGCAATATACATACGTAGAAAACAGGCTATTTTTACTGCATTTTTGGCGATTTTAGGCCACTTTGGATGCCCCCACTTTTCGGGTCCCCACCCCTTTTTTCGGCTAGAAAAAACGAAACATACTGTACACACACAGTCTAGTCTACATGAAATTATTAGTGTCGTCATACGAGTCTAGCAGCCTCTCCCTGTCAGCAACAATACCAAATCATATTAAATATCAAGTATGCATAAAAGTACCTAAATTCACCCATATTCCTAATGACAACAATGAGCAACAGGACACAGTAGTGAAATCGCTCTCGGACATCGGAGCAGGACATCTGGAAGAGATTGTTCTTGGCGAACTTCTTGAAGACAGATCCCTTCAGTTCCACAAAGTTGTTGGATATCATGATGGTCAGAAGGGCCTTATTGTGACTGTTGAAGGCTACGTTCAGTGTGGTTGCCTGAAACCAAAATCAAGTACAGAAACAGGCATGTGCATTTTTCATAAAGAAATAATGAAAAACGTCTGCCTGCAGTCACTAAGGCAGTAGCCGTAGTCCGAACAGGAGAGAGCCAATGGGCGCTGTGAGCGCTCTTACCCAGAGAGAACTAATCTCTGGAGCTCCTGCCTGGTAAGTATTATTTCTTTATGAAAAATGCCTTGTATCCTTCGTGGATCCGCCTGCTGGCCAGAGTTTACTTCATTTTCTTGACGTAAAGGCATGTGCATTTTGATACACGAACTCCGACAAGCTTAATGCGAGACTGTACACACCTCCGCTTCCTAGCAGCTCAGTTTTTCGGACCTTCGGTTACGTACATGACTTTCTCCTTCTTCTTCTTCCTATTTCTTACTTATAATTTACTGTATATAACAGAATATATAACAATGCAGCTCAAAAACGTAAGAGAGAAAAATTGTCTCAAACGAACTGCGACATGTTTCTATGAAAAAGCTATGATCATGCTGCTCAATTAGTGATATACAGTTTTCACAAATTGCGCCAAACAAAAGCCGCCTTAATATGCCATACCGAAAAAACCGTCCTACAAAAATTGCTCAAAAAGCAGCCTTACAGTATTTTGAAGAATTTTCCAGACTCAGCACGTTTCCTGCTGAAAAACCTACTCCGCCAGACAAGTTAGAACCAAGCATGTTTAGCGAAAATCTTTTCGCCCACTCCCACAGCTCTGATTTTGGCGAGAGGAGGGGGAAAATTACAGGTAAGCTCACAACAATGACAGACATAGAGTGTATATACCTGAAATAGAACCAGCATGGCATGACCCACCACATACACAATGGCCATGATGAGATGGGCCAGGGTTCGCAGATACTCACGCTTCCGACGACACCCGTTCTCAGAGGCTGTCCAGAACAGCGCGTCCAGAATATCCTGCCCGAAGGATGAAAACAATTTGTCTGAAATAAAACAACTGGGCTTATCCTAGTGGAAGGGAGGGGGGGGGGTGGGCCCCTCATAAACACCCTTTTGGTGGGTGGCCCTTTTGGTACCAACTTTTGCATTAGAAAATCGCTCAGTAGGCCAAATTTTCAAAAATGTTCCGTTTCTTCTTTTTCAATTGCTATTTAAGCACTAAATTCGCTTATTTTTGACGGATTACTATAAAAATAGCTCAATTTTTAGCACGCTTTTAGAAAAAAGTTTGAAAAATTTTCGCCCCCCCCCAAGAATGACTCGCTCCCCCAAGGCCCCCCAAGAAAAATTCCCTAGCCTAGAATAAGCCCAGAACAACAGAATTAAACAATTCAGCAAACAAAACCAGAAACGTGTCAAGTGAACTAAGGGACTAAAAGAACGAAATTGCTGAGACGGTCAAAAGTTCAAGAATTTCCGTGCAATGATGTTACGCTCTTTTGCTCCATGTCTGACCACCAAAGTTAGCAAGATGCTTTTGCATAAAGAAGCAAGTTTACTCATGTGGCTAGAAAAATAACTGCACTTTTCGGTACACATTTGCCTCCCCCCAAAACACTGCCCTTCTCTCAAAAGAATCCATACAACCAAATAGGCTGACGTATGTACACACCAGCAACCTCCAGCATATTGAAAAATATGTACAGCTTGATGACAGCCTGTCCGCGAACGAGATGATACATGACCGAGGTATCCACAAAGGTCATGATCAGAGAGGCCGTCAGGAGAATGAAGACCTTCAGCAGATCACAGATCTCCGCAGATCGAATCGGCGAGTCTCCGCCGCCGCCACCGCGACAGGGACTGCAGACGACCCGGTACAGGGCGCGAACAAATCTGCGAAAAAAACAAAAAGCAAAGTTGCCAGCATACGTTAAATAATGTTTGGACCAACAGGATGCTCACACTCTAGTGATCGAAAAACGGTTGCAAAGTGTCCAACCCAAGTGAGTGCAGTCTGGAGACAAGGCGTGTTAATTAAAAGTACTCACATTCCCCAACCTTAAGGGTGGTTTGAGTTATTCGAAAAAGCAGGATGGCCAATTTTAAATAAAAAAACAGTTGAGTCCAATAAAATTTTTACATGGGTTTCCCAAAACTGACCTGCCCCCCCCCGAAATCCCGCCGGATTTTTTTGGTGCCCAAATTTTTGCCAAAAATAAGCAAATTTTCAAAAATTTGCCCGCTTCGCGTCGGGATGGCCGAGTGGTCTAAGGTGCTGGTAAGAACTTCTAATCTTACGGTGGTTCGATCCTCGGAGGCCACAAAGCTATCCCGACTCTAGCCAACCCAGCTATCCATCCTTAACTGGTCGGAAATGGGTACCACTAAGGTGAGAAGGTAACAGGAGTCTGTGTAGAAGGGCCGGCCCCGATGCAGTCATCATTTGAGGTGACACTCCTGGCTCTACGGCTGAGAATCCGGAGATGAGCACCGGCACCCCATGTCCTGTGGCAGGACGGAGACATCTCCTGGGGCAAACCTTTACCTTCGCCAGATATGTCTACCTATATACAAATGTCTATTTTTAGCCAAGATACATCTGCCCCCCCGCCTCCCCCCGAAAATCCCTCTGGCATGTCCCCTCCGGAAATATTCTACTACGTACACACAAACACACATAATTAATATCAACCAACATCTAACCGAAGCGGCAGAAATGTGAAAATTAATATCAACCAACATCTAACCGAAGCGGCAGAAATGTGAACACATAGAGAAAGGCATCAGTGCACTGAAGAAATCCATAGAACAGGAATTTTTCCAGCTCCACCGGAATCTGCAGAAAGGCATAGACAATCTTTCGCTTCTCAGTGAAGCGTTCCTCCGCGTTCTCCAGGTCATAGCCTCGGACCAGCTCTCGACAGAGAAAGTGCAGGAAACTGGGTCGCACAGGGCGATGGCGTTTCGGCGAAGAGCCCGATCCTTTGGAGGAAGCAGGGTTGGGGCCGCCAAACAGGGGCGTGTCAGATCGTTCACCCCCGGTCGGAGTCTGATACAAACTCCTGTCCGGGGAAGGGGCGGTATGTGCCAGGTGACTGGGGCGTCTTCGGGTCACAAATCCCTCAAGGGGAATGTCCTCGTGGCCGCAGGACGGTGGCAGAAGGGACGGTCCTGCCGGTCCTGCCACCTCCCCGACAACAGAGGAAGTGGGACACTCGCTGTGAGAGCGTTTCCTTTGCTTCAAATCAATAAATTCATCCATACCCAAAGCAGCATCACGTCACAAAGTCATTTGAAACATTAGTTACAAATGCAGTACACAGCCTCTGAAATGAAAGCAAAATAAACACGGGTGGGAGATGACAAAAGCTTTGCCTTGGTCAGTCATAATCTAAGCATTAATCTACCTAGAAGAGTTTCTAAACCATATATATATATATATATATATATATATATATATATATATATATATATATATATATATATATATATATATATATCTACTATATAGTCAGGGGGGGGGGGAGGAAAAACATGAATAGGGAAGCAAGCCTCCAACTTTTTCTTCGTTTGGATTTGGATCGGTTTGAGTATACCGTTACGTACCGTGGGCAAATACCTATCCAATCGTATATTCAAACTTCTCTTGCCGCGAATCGGGGAAAAAAACATGGTGCGGGGAAAAAACATGGCACGGATTTCTAGCAAGTAGCCATTTAGAGAGGTTTAAAAGCGTTGTTTCAGCTGTTTTTAGCGTGCAAAACTACCTAGGCACCATTCTAGCGTCACAACAAGCTTAAAACCCTATTTTTTGGTCAAAATGCCAAATCCGCCGTACCTAACCTGTTTGGGCATGAAACCTGCTGGGAACTGGCCATAATATGCAGAATATCGCTAGAAATAAGTTAGTTGTGTTAAAAATTGCAATATCCCATCATTTTTTAAGTTTTTTCAAAATTTTCATTTTTACCATAGAAACTTATGAAACCTGGCATGTTGATGCTGCAAATCAAATTTTCGAGCTAGAAACTTCAACAATGCTCAAAGTTGGCATATTTTGAGTTTTTTAGCGGTTTTAAAGCATTCTCTTTCCTATAGAAGCATTAGTTACGCCTTCCTGAAGCATACGCAAAAATTTGAAAATTTGGTCACCATGTTTTTTATGTCACCCTATGTGGGGGAAAAAACATGGTCAAATTTTTTTACTGGGTGCACGTAGGGGAAAATCACTATTGCCATGTGATAGAGCAAGTCGAATTATGCCCACATGCAAATTTATAGTAGCCAAAGTTGCATGGTTGGTTAGATATATACTTGCAAACTTTCGAAAATCCTTAGCATTTTGGCCCATTTTGGGAGTCAACTTTGGTCATGTACTGTGCTTACAGAATCGAACTCAGAAACCAATCTGGTACTGCATGGTATAGTTTAAGACTTGCTCTTTCTAATGGACTATACTAGGCAGCTGCGGCTGCTATGGTTCGGGAGTAGGCGACCATGTTTTTCCCCCCTCTTTTCCGGCAAGTTTTTCGCGAAAATCGGAGACAAAAAATTTTTTGATCGATTTTGATCGATCGATGCTACTGATCGATCGATCGATCGGATCAATCTCTCGATTCGATTTTTGAAATCAGCGACCTCGATTTACCTTAAGGGCAACTTCTCAGCCAAATCGGAGACAAAAAGTTTTTTTCGAACCATAAGGGGGGACCAAGGCGAAAAAGCGCCCCCCCCCCCATCTAAATAAGTGCAGGGCTGTTGCGCAGGCTTTTCCAAAAAATAGGAATAAAAATAGGAATTTTACCATCAAAAAATAGGAATAAATAGGAACATTTTGGTCAAAAAATAGCAAAAAATAGGAATTCCCAGGCTTAAAATGAAGGCTTAATTGTTGGTTTTTACCAACAGAGCAATTATATCATGGTATTTTTAGAGTTTTTTCGGGGTGGGATCGGCGGGGAAGTTTGTTTTGCAAAAATGAGCCAAAAATTGGCATTTTGGCGATTTTGCAGTACAAACTCCTAAAGTTCAAATCTTCCAATACCTGGACTAGGACTTAGGCAAGAAAATAGCAATTTTTACGAAAACATCTCCGGCGAAGCAAGATTTTGGAAAAAATGTGCCTTTAAATTAGTGATGGGCACTGGATATCCGGATATCCGTCTACATTTCAGACAAAGTAATGACAAATTATATAGCAAATTTCTGACAAAAATTTCAAAAAATTTTAAATATTTTTCAAAAATTTCTCTGAAATTATTTTTGAAACCAAGGTCGTGGCTTGGCTTTATGATAGAAATTCACAGCGTACCGGTTATTGGACAGAGAAATTAGAAATTTAAATGCAAAATCGAAAAAATTTCTTGAAGTTAAGTTTGGAATAGGCGCATAACCGGATATCCAGGTATCCGTTAACGCAAAATAGGCGGATATCCGGATATGAAAAAATATCCGGTGCCCATCACTACTTTAAATGGATTTTAAATGTCTAAAGATTGTATGTAACTCTGATTTTTAATTTGATGAACGGTGCTTGTCGCAATTTTAGGTATTAGAACCACTTATATCATCGGATTAATATTTGAAGCTGAAATATTTGACCACTCGGCCAATGGGGAATCTGGGGCGATGCTATTAAAACTGGTTGAGTTTAATCTGCGTTTAACCAGGGTTGGTCACCGGCGGGAACTGGGAACCGGAATATACAAGAAATAACGTTTTTCTGTTTTTTTCGAAGCCTTCGAAGAAAACTAGCTAGTTTTTCTGGTAAGTTGGATAATTTTTGAAAACTTTTGGTAAAATTAGAAATTTCCCGAAATTTCTTGTCTTGTGTGCACTCTTTCAAGCGACAAAAAGAGACAATTACTGAAAAATATCAGTCAAAGGGCTCCAGAAAATTGCTACTGGCTCTCAATTTCGGAAAACTCTCTAATCTTTCTTGAGATCCCTCCCCCGGCAATTACTTGTATCGCTACTTTATCTGTGGGTTGGAATCTATCATTTAAAAGCTAAAAATGCTAGAACTAAAACACAAACACCCAAGGTTAAAGCATACCCAACTACCAAAAATTTGGGAGCTTAACTTAATCCGTGTGGATTCTTTATAACCAAGAATTTATAAAAGAGGAAAATGTTGTTGCAACGGTAGTATAAAAGCTTCTAATCTTTCAACGAAAAATTTAGTAACCCAAAGCATATATGTAAAAAAGGTGCACACTGTTAGTTAGAGGACCAATAAGCAAAACTAAGACCAGGGCGTTTTAAAAACAAAGAAAATACAATTGCGCCGAAGGCGCAGAATTTTTTCCAAAAACTATTGTCATTCAAAACTTAAAGAAAGTTTTTTGTGTTCTGTTTAACAAAAATAACAAAGTCCAATGACGATTTACTCTGGTCAAAAAGAAAAAATAGGAAATAATAGGAATTTCGGCTGAAAATAGGAATAAATAGGAATGTCTCGAAAAAATAGGAAAAAATAGGAAAAATAGGAACCGCAACAGGCCTGTAAGTGCCGAAAATTGTCCAAAAAATAGGTTATATACAAGGGCGCACCCTAGATTTTAAAAAGGGAGGGGGTCGAACCTGAAAATTTCCCTATTTTTTAGTTTTATGCATTGAAAATAGCTGTTTTTGCTTTCCCCCAAAAATTCCGGGGGGTAAATCGGACAAAAAGGGAGGGGTCGGAACACCCAAAATCCCTCCCCTGGGTGCGCCCATGGTTATATATATATATATAATGCTCCGATGGAGCATGAAAAATGCAATATGGGTGACATTAGGTTGTAAACGGAGGGCCAGATTTTACAACGTTAATATGGGAGGGGAGGGGCAGGTTCATTGTAAATGCCAGGAGGACTAGGTCAATAGCGCACTAATATGGACCAGCTTCGCTGAACAACCCATATGGCCCAAAACAGCAGATTTAAGGCCTAGTTTTGACTATTTCCTGTAGAGTTGGGACTTTTTTTTCCAAAATGGCTATTTGGCCGGACAAACTTTGGGCCGGCCGCCTTAACGATGCCGGCCAGATATCGAAAATCGCCCTCGCTATTCCATGGTATATACCCAACCCAAAGTTTCCGCTTGTCTCTAGCTTGTTCGCTGGGCCCTGCAACTCTGACACAAAACTGGCCTTTTTGGCCAAAATAGCCGTGAGGCCACCTTTGGCCGGCCGGCCAGGTGGCATGCCGGGCCGGGCAGCGAAAAACTATCAAAAAGATTCACTTTCGGGATATATATACGTTCCGAAAAACCAAACTTCGCCTGCTGAAAATGCCCCCCGCGGTAGCGACCCCTATAATATGAGTGAAAATGGTCGAATGACCGTGTAAAACAAGGCTGCGCAGAAGCTGCGCAGATTCCTGCGCAGATCCTGCGCAGATTATGTGCGCAAAAAATTGTACGTGTCGAGTTTAGTATGTGTGCGAAGTTTCATCCCCGTACCACTTTCCGTTAAAAAGTTACGCCAAAAATCGCTTACGAGAGTGATGTTTTTTTTCCGGTTCTCCGCTTTGACGTCTGGTAAGGGGGTTTTGTAGCTTTAATAACAACAGATAGAAAAATTTTTGCCTATGAAAACCATATATATTCTTGGAGTACGCAACAAAAATAAGCCGATAGGCTAGTTTTTATGCCTCCCAGAGCCGGAAAAAATTTTTGGCGGGGGGCCAAAGTCGGCCAAAACGTTAAAATGGCCAAAAAGTATGCTTCAAAGGCGCCGTAATAAGTCAGACTGGGCTATATATGGGGCAATACTGCCTATATGGCTGAATAGGACACATATCAGGGTCGTTCAATTGCTATATGATTTTCCGGCCCTGAGCGTAATTTTTGGGTACTGGCCTGCCAAAGTTGGTGAATTTTGGGTCCAACTTTGAACTTGGTTTTTTCGCTTATTTTGCGACCTGGAAGCCTCAAATCTTGCATACAAAGGTTTTTGCGGACGGAGAATCGATTCCCGCTATCAATTTTGCTGCCCGACTGACCCAGGTTGCTGGGCTGGTTCCACTTTGCCGTCTGGAGGGTCATGTCGGCAACCGCTACCTGGAGGCCCATACTAGGCTCTACTTGGCCTCTCATAACTTTGCCTATAGGGGTTTTTTGGTGCGCCCAGCTCATTCCCGGTGTCCGTTTTGCCGTCCGACTCATCCATGTTGCCGGGCTGGTTCCACTTTGCCGTCTGGAGGGTCATGTCGGCAACCGTTTCCTGGAGGTCCATACTAGGCTCTACTTGGCCTCTCAAAACTTTCTCTATAGAGGTTTTCTGGTGCGCCCAGCTCATTTCCGGTGTGCGTTTTGCTGTACAACGCACCCATTTTGCTGGGCTGGCTCCACTTGACCGTCTGAGGGGTCAGGTCGGTAAGGGGTCAGGTGGTCCAAAATGAAATTTTTCAAAAGTGGTCATATTTGGTACCAAATGAAAGCCCTAAGTGAGGTGAGCAACTTTTGTCATAGAATTGCATGCTCAAAGTGGCTGTAGCGTGCTGTGGTGGGGTGGGGTGGGGACTTAGGCGATTTTCGGTCAAAAATGAAATTTTTCAAAAGTGGTCAAATTTGGTACCAAATGAAAGCCCTAAGTGAGGTGAGCAACTTTTGTCATAGAATTGCATGCTCAAAGTGGCTGTAGCGTGCTGTGGTGGGGTGGGGTGGGGACTTAGGCGATTTTCGGTCAAAAATGAAATTTTTCAAAAGTGGTCAAATTTGGTACCAAATGAAAGCCCTAAGTGAGGTGAGCAACTTTTGTCATAGAATTGCATGCTCAAAGTGGCTGTAGCGTGCTGTGGTGGGGTGGGGTGGGGACTTAGGCGATTTTCGGTCAAAAATGAAATTTTTCAAAAGTGGTCAAATTTGGTACCAAATGAAAGCCCTAAGTGAGCTGAGCAACTTTTGTCATAGAATTGCTTGCTCAAAGTGGCTGTAGAGTGCTGTGGTGGGTGGGGTTGGGGACTTAGGCGATTTTCGGTAAAAATGAAATTTTTCAAAAGTGGTCAAATTTGGTACCAAATGAAAGCCCTAAGTGAGCTGAGCAACTTTTGTCATAGAATTGCTTGCTCAAAGTGGCTGTAGAGTGCTGTGGTGGGGTGGGGTGGGGACTTAGGCGATTTTCGGTCAAAAATGAAATTTTTCAAAAGTGGTCAAATTTGGTACCAAATGAAAGCCCTAAGTGAGCTGAGCAACTTTTGTCATAGAATTGCATGCCCAAAGTGGCTGTAGAGTGCTGTGGTGGGGTGGGGTGGGGACGTAAGCGATTTTGGGTGAAATATGAAATTTTCCAAAAGTGGTCAAAATAGTATCTGCTTGCGCATGGTGTTCGGAAATATATTATGTTGGTTCTTTTTTGCGCATACATATGTAAAAGAATGGAAAACAAGAACCAAAAATGCTCCTTCGTCGCATGTAAAATACATATGAGTACTCTCAGGCAGGTTGTACAAACACGGAAACTAGCCTGTAAAATGCATATGAGTGGCGTTGAGGTTGTAAATTAAGGAAGACAAGTTGCAACGGCTTAACATATGAGCCTGTCCTACAACGAGGCTCATATTGGCGTCACAGTGCAGCCTTCTTAAAGATCATCAGGTCATCATATTAAAGAAAAAACGAATGAATAGACATAACATGTTAACATTGTGGCTTGAAAGAAATGGACAGAACGAAGTGAACTGCGACACCTCAAGTTTAACTGTACATGCAAGCGGATGTTTCCCGAAACACCATGGCACCTACTATTTCCGGAAGCACTATAGTACACCTACTGTATTCTCGGAACACTATGACACACTACTCTCACATACGTAATGCTTTCCCCACATGGCTCTGAGTCAGAGGGCAAAGTGGCATGCTGTATAATGCGTATGCACAGTATAATGTCTTAGCGACAAGATGTGTGAAGGACAATTTTGTAATGAAAAGCTTTACGTGCTATTTATATGAAGGTCAAATATCGACAAATTATATATATTATGACATACGCCAATATGAGCCTCGTTGTAGGACAGGCTCATATGTTAAGCCGTTGCAACTTGTCTTCCTTAATTTACAACCTCAACGCCACTCATATGCATTTTACAGGCTAGTTTCCGTGTTTGTACAACCTGCCTGAGAGTACTCATATGTATTTTACATGCAACGAAAAAAAAATATCATTCGGGGGGCGGGCGGCCCCCCACCACCCGCCCCACCAAACACACACACCCCACACGCAACACTCACCAGAGAAAGACCCCCCCCCACGCCGCCACAAAGCCCACAAGAAGCCCACCCATTTTATAAATTTAACAAATAAAATAATTTTAAAAATTAAATCAACCAAAAATCAACACAAATAATTTTATTAAATTTTTATTAAAATATTGTAGATAGCATACAAAACACAAACAAAAGGGAAAAGAAAAATATCGAGGGAGGTTGGTGGCGCGATGGCCACCCAACACCACTAATGGAGTGCCGGTCCCATTTCCCCCAACATTTAGCAAGTCTGCACAACCCCCCTCCCCCCCCCCCCCCCCCCCCATACTTACACTACAAGGACAACGGGTACGGGGTTGGGCCCGCCCCCCCCCCCCACCCCAAAAATATAAAAAATTTTTTACTTTATATATCACAATCGCTTTCCCACCCCCCACAAACACAAAAAAACAAAATAATAATAAATTTTACAATATTACAAAGTTTTAAAACCCGAAAACTCATTACCCCCAAGATTTCGAATACCGCCAAAAACAAAAATAATAGTCACTAGAACACAACAATAGACACAACACGTCGTTTTCTTCCCACTATAAAAAACACGACACAAAAAAATGAACTTTTTAAAAAAGTTTGCAAAATTTGCCCCAAAAATGCCCAATTTTTGACCAATTTTCGCGTCTTCGGCGCGACTACCCCCCCCCCCCAATTGGGGGGGGGCCGGCCGTGGGCCCCCTAAAATTTCTGGGTGGGGGGGGTTGGAAAAATGGCTGGGGGGGTTACCCCCCCCAAACCCCCCCTCCCCAATTACATCTATGGGGGACCAACTTTGGACATTTGGTTGGTGGTTGTCCCCGAATTTGGTCGGTGGTCGACCCCCGAAATGTGTTGGGGTACCCCCCCCCCATATTCAGACCTCTGGAAGTCCAACGAAAAATTGTCTAAACATGCAAAATGTTCTGTATTTGAACGCCAACAGAACAAGGCTTGTTTTTATGGTTTTAGGCGATTTTAAGTCTAAATTTGAGAGAAATTTTCCAAAAGCTGATCATTTTTGGCAAAATTTAGCTAACTTTTTGGTCCCAGAATTTGCTGGGATTCGGGTTTGGCGCGTGGTAACGTAGTTTCACCGTAAATTTTGATTGCGTGGGCAAACTCCCTTTCCCCGGTTACCTCCCCCCACAAAACTCCCCCAATTACACCCATAGGTGTGGCTGGGCAAAAGATCTGGTGGAGGGGGGAGTTCCCTCCCGACGGAGGGTGGGGGAGGGGGACCCCCTAAATTTTCGATTTTATGCCATTTTTGGCCACTTGGCTAAAAATCTGGGCGGGGGGGGAGCAAAAATCTGGGGGGTTCGCCAAAATTTGTCATTTTGGTGAGGGGTCCCCCCCTAACACATCTATGATTACACCTATCACAGGGTATTTTTTACAGTTGCCCCCCGAAATTGACCTTCCCCCCCGAAAATGCCTTCCTCCCCCCTCCCGGGATTTTTGTTCCCCTCCCCCCGGGTTTTTTTTGAAAACCCAAGTTTTTGCCAAAAATAGGCCAATTTTCAAAAATGTTTTCGTAAAGGAGATTTTTTCGTAAAAATATCTATTAGCTTAAATCCTGGCATTTTTGCGAACTTTTTGCGTTTTACCATGCAAAATACGCCAAAAATACCATTTTCAGGCTCATTTCTGCAAAAAAATCTCCCCCCCCCCCCGGAAAATTTCTCCCCCCCCCCTCCTGGCCCGGCCCCCCCTGGCTTTTTCCTACAGGGGGGGCATAGGTGTAACGGGGATTTGGGGTGGGGGGCCCCCTCCCCCGAAATTTTGGGGGGGGCCCTTTTTAGACCCCCCCAAACCCCCTCCCACGACCCCCCCAAACCTCCCCCAAAAAATTTTTTCAATTTTTATGCCAAAAATCGCATTTTCAGCCATTGCTAATGCCGAAAAACACGAAAGCATTAAGTAATTTTGACAATAGACAGTGTTTTTACACTCGAAAACTTGATTGCCAACATGTTTCTGAGTTCGGAATAAGATCAATATTGAGTCTAGAAGACCATAAAACCGTTACAAACGTGTATTTCTCGCGATAATAAACACGATAAGCCAAAAATTTGGACTGTTGAAAAAGTTTGCAAAATTTGCCCTAAAAATGCCCAATTTTTGGCCAATTTTCGCGCCTTCGGCGCGACTACCCCCTCCCCCCAGTTGGTGGGGGGGGGCGAGGGCCCCCAAAAATTTCTGGGTGGGCGGCGGCGGTTGGATAAATGGCTGGGGGGGGGGGGTTACCCCCCCAACCCCCCCCCTCAGTGGGGGGGGGACCGTGGGCCCCCCAAAAGTTCAGGGTGGGGGGGTTGGAAAATGGCGGGGGGGGGGGTCACCCCCCCAAACCCCCTCCCCCCAATTACACCTGTGGGGGGCCCCCCAGAATTTCGTCCCCCCCCCCAGAATCGCCCCCCCTCCAGGATTCGGGCCTTCCCCCCAGAACTCCAAAATGCCCAGAAAAATAGGGTTTTGAGGGTAAATTTTGAAAAAATTTTCCGGCCTCGCCGGATTTTTACCCATTTTTAAGCATTTTTTAGCTATTTTAAGCTTAAATTTAAGTTAAGAATAGTTAGTTTTTTAGCTTAGCAGCAAAAAATAGCTATTTTTAGGCATTTTTTGAAAAAATTTTTCTTCCCCCCCAATAAATCCGAGCCCCCCCATAGGTGTACCAGGCTACAGTTTACCCCCTGTGAGACCCCCCCCCACGGAGAGGCCAGACCCCCCTCCCCCCCTCCCCGACCTCAACTACTCCCCCCCCCCCAAGCCGAGCTCAAACCCCCCTCCCCCCCTAAAATTGGGTCCAAACCAAGTAAAAAATGCAAAATTTTTGAAAAATTTTTTGCAATTTATGAAAATTTTTGAAAAAAATTCGAAAAAAATGGCTATAAATCAGCTGTAAACAGCTAAAGATGGTTATTTATAGCAATTAAGAGGTAATATGCACAATTATAAACCACAATCTGGGCTAATTTAAGCATATTTTAGTTCAAATTTGTCGATTTTCAAGCCCTATTTTCGCATATGAAAACTATTAACAGAAGCTTTTGAGTACGTTTAATGTACTGTACATCGAAAAAGGAGCATTTTTAGCTAAAAAAACTTGGGTACAGTTTAGGGGGGTCCCCCCCCAAATTTCGGATTTGGGTGGGGTCCCCCGAGCCAAATTTGGACCTTCTACTCCCCCCCAACCCAAACAGGTGGTACACCTATGGCCCCCCCCCCAGACCTGGGGGGGACCCCCCCAGAAATTTTTGCCTAGGAAAAAGCCAGCCCACCCGGAAAAAATCCTAAAAATACCCTGGCCTATGGGAACCCCTCTCCCCAAATGGATAGGTTCCCGACCCCCACTCCCTAAAACATTTTGGCTACCCATATTCCCAAATCGGCCTTTGGCGAACCTCTTCCCTTAAAGGTGTCAAACCCTCTACCTAAATTTGTGAAAAATTAGCGAAAAATTGCTAAAATTCAATTAATTACGCTAAAAATTGAATACTGTTTTCAGTTTTTGACCAAAAAAAACCGATTTTTTTCGCCGACCCCCTGGGCACTTATGTAGATGGGGGGGGGACAAAAATTTAGCCTTGGTCCCCCCTTTAGGATCGATCTCTCGATTCGATTTTTGAAATCAGCGACCTCGATTTACCCTTGTTGCATTTTCTCAGCCAATTCGGATACAAAAAATTTTTTCGAATCCGAAGGGGGGACCAAGGCAAAATTTTGGTTCCCCCCCATTTACATAAGTGCCGAAAATTGTTCTTACCCGAACCCCCAAGTCGACTTTTCCGACCACCTCCCCTTTTTAGCCAGACCTCCTCCCTACTTTTTACCTGCCCCCTCCGCCACACCAGCCAGCCACACCTATGGAGTGAGGGTGGATTTATTTTCTACCCATTTTGGTTTTTCCCTCATTCGGTTTCCCCCGCTTAACGGTTGTTAAGGTTTGTTTCTTTTCGTAAATCGTTTAAACATATAGAAATTCCGTAAACTGGGCTCAGAACAATGGACTATATTCGCATAACAGCTAAGCTTATTCCTACGCACTAACCAACCGCTTTAATACAACTTATTTGTGCTGCTCGAAAGTTTTGGTTTCTGGACGCAACTTTTCTTTGTTGGACACACGGTGGACGGACACAGTCCGAATTTTCAAAATATGCCCCTTCCCTTTTTTACATGTGTATAAAATCGCATTCTTTTGTTAGGCTATATACATAAAATGACAGATCGGTATCAATTGTTTATTGGGCGAATTCCGAAGGACGTCAGAACAAGAGAGTTGGAAGACATCTTTTCTCGATACGGTCGCTTGCAACGATGTGATATCAAAGCCGGTTTGTAAATTTACATTTCTTTCATCCTAAAAATTGTGGAAGGTTCGGTAGCTTATTTATTTCTGCAGCATGAACGTTTGGAAAGTTTAAGAAGTACGTATATACATTGAGATAGAAACATAAAAATTCAGGTATTGTAACACCCATATTATAAGGGAACGCTTTCGATCTTCCCTATCTTATAGCTTGTAATTTGCAACATTTATATTTAAATAAGCAATAGCAGATAAGTTCTTATCTATTGTCTTATCTTATCATAGGGGTCGCGGCAGCGACCCCTATAATATGTGTGAAAAGTGGCTGGAGACAGTGTAAAATAAGCTGCGCAGAAGCTGCGCAAAATCCTGCGCAGATCCTGCGCAGATTTCATGCGCAAATTGTAGAGCACATCGAGTTTAGTATGTCTGTGAAGTTTCAGCCCCGTATCACTTACCGTTAAAAAGTTGCGCCCCGGACCGGTTATGGCGGCGATGTTTTTTTTTCCGGTTTCTCCTATTTGATGGTTGTATTGTACATAATGTTCGCCGCTTTCACGTGATCTGCAGCGGTGGGCCAACCTAAAGGGCTATGGGGTCTAGTAGTACCCTCTAAAGAATTTAAGAATCACAACTTTTTTTGCGCCGCAGCTGCGCCACAGTGGCTTCGCAAAATCGGCTCATAGCGAAAAGTGACCATTTTTGTGGTCGTCGCTCAGGTCGAACGTTACGAGCTGGAGCTGATTTCTTTTTATATTCAGAAATTACATATATTGAACTAACTAACGGTCCAGGTTTGCGTTTCTCTATCCTTCCCTAGCGACCACAGTGGCCCGTCAAAGATGGCGAAAATTCGAAAAATGAAAAATCGAAATTTCTCGCTATCTATTTAACTTTTGAACGCTCAAATCTTCCATACAATGGTTTTCTGGCACGGAGAATCGATTCCCGCAGTCAGTTTTACCGTCAGACCCACCCATCTTGCTGGGCTGGTTCCACTTTGCCGTCGGGAGGGTCAAGTCGGAAACCGCTTCCTGGAGGTCCATAGTAGGCTCTACCTGGCCTCTCAAAACTTTGTCTATAGGGGTTTTCTGGTGTGCCCAGCTCATTCCCGGTATCCGTTTTGCCGTCCGACGTACCTATTTTGCTGGGCTGGTTCCACTTTGCCGTTTGAAGGGTCAGTCGGGTGGGGGGTAAAAGGTAAAGGTAAAAATTTTTCAAAAGTGGTCAAATTTGGTACCAAATGAAAGCCCTAAGCGAGCTGAGCAACGTTTGTCATAGAACTGCATGCTCAAAGTGGCTGTAGAGTGCTGTGGTAGGTTGGGGTGGGGACTTAGGCGATTTTCGGTCAAAAATGAAAGTTTTCAAAAGTGGTCAAATTTGGTACCAAATGAAAGCCCTAAGCGAGCTGAGCAACTTTTGTCATAGAACTGCATGCTCAAAGTGGCTGTAGAGTGCTGTGGTGGGGTGAGGTGGGGACTTAGGCGATTTTCGGTCAAAAATGAAAGTTTTCAAAAGTGGTCAAATTTGGTATCAAATGAAAGCCCTAAGTGAGCTGAGCAACTTTTGACATGGAACCATCCACCAATATTTGCTGTGCCAAATAACGTCACGTGCCCATAAAACTTTTGTCTTTACTTCTTCAACCGGAATTTAAAGGATATATATACCTATTTATATTTATTATATATTTAAAGGATATTTAAAGGATATATATACGATACAGCCAACACACACATATTATCCTCTTTTGTGCGGAGCATTTTTGTTACTTGTATATATAATATATATTGTGCTGTTTAAATATATATATATGTAAAAACTGGCTTATTTTTACTGCCCCTCACCTCTCGGCGACCTCCCCCAATAACCCAAAAAATTGCTAAAATTTACCATTTTTACCCTAAATTTTCAAGAAATTTTCCGGCTTCGACGGGTTTTTATTGAAATTTTCGCTATTTTAGCCTAGGAACACCTAACAGTCATTTTGAGCCCCCATCAATAGGGGGGAACCCCCTCGAGCTCCCCCCATACAAAATCCACAAGAAATAAACCAGCCAGCAAAATCGGTGAAACATTTGGCCAAAAATAGGCCCCCATCGATGCGGCCCCCTATGAAGCCCTTCCCATAATTTTTAAAAGGGCTTAAAAATAAGCCAGTGCAATATGCTGCCTGTCTTTTTTTATTAAATCCCGAGAAATTCACGTGGGGTTAGTATATATATGTATACGTTATGTATATATTTGTAGGTAATGTTGCAAATTACGGATTTGTGGATTATGAGGATCGGCGTGATGCAGAGGTAATGTTGATATATTATATGTCACGACCATACGTACATATACGTGTATAAAAGATACAGGGGCGTCGGCAGGGGGGGGCAGAGGGGGGAATCCCCCCCGAAACTCATTTGCCCCCCGGGAAATTTCTCATGGCGGGAAAAATTTTATAAAAATTTTCGCGCCGTAGGCGCGAATTTTATTAATTGACTCAGAAAAACCTTATTTGCACATCAAATTACAGGGTTAAATTTTCTAAAATTTTAGCAAAATGTGCTCTAAAAAATAGGTTTCAATTATGGCATATTCTAAAAAGGTCTGGCTTCTAGCTGGGGGCTGCCGCCCCCAGACCCCCGCCTATTTTATCTGCAGATCTAACCTTTTGCAATTCTAGTCTAACAGGTTTGTAGAAATTGTTGTCTAAAAATGAGAAAACAGAAAGACATCGTTTCCGTGAGCGAATTTTTACAGGAATTTGAAATAGCACTATCCTTATTTCTGCGATTTGAATGTTTATATAATCTTTTTAAATGTTTTAATTATGACTTTTATTACAATTCACAAAAATTCTCCAGCTTCTGGGGGGTTCTGCCCCCCAGACCCCCCGTGTAGCTGCTATATGTATATAAAAGCTTGAAAAATCCGAAAAATGCCGGAATCAGGCGAATAACGATTTTGAAAAACTTGAGTAAAATGCTAAAAATTGTTGGATGTGCCCCCCCCCCCCCCGAAATTTTTTTCTGGCTACGCCACTGAAAAGATATAATCCACATACTGGCTTTTTCCTACGGGGGGGTGTGGGGGGCGGCCCCTCCCAAAATTTCGTTCCCGTCCCCCCCAGGATTCGGGCCTTCCCCCCCAGAACTTTAAAGTGCCCGGAAAATTAGGGTTTTGAGGGTAAATTTTGAAAAAAATTTTCCGGCTTCGCCGGATTTTACATTTTTAAGCATTTTTTAGCTATTTTTAAGATTAAATTGAGGTTAAAAATAGTTAATATTTTAGCTCAGCAGCAAAAAATAGCTATTTTTTAAGCATTTTTAAACATTTTTCTTCCCTTCCCCAGAAATCCGTGCCCCCTCGGACCTGGAGGGGGCGCCCCTTAGACTTCCCCCCCCAGAAATTTTTGCCAAGGAAAAAGCTGGACATAGTGTATATGTCAAACTATCAAACGATCGTATATAATTTGTTATATTTGTCATTTTTTGTACTGCAAAAGAGGGTTTTTCTATCCGAAGTGAAACGCTGGATACGTTCCGATTTTGCACAGCGATATATATATATATATACGTATGTCGTTTTAGTTTAGTTGGCAGTTTTCTCATCTTCCCCAACACGTAATGACAGTTTCGGTAGTGGGGAGGGATTTTTATGTTATACCGTTTCTCTGTGTTACTTCAGTCGGAAAAAATGGGCGGGAACCCAAAGTGGGTAGCCTAATTTCTGGTACTCATATATAATATATTGCTGGTTAGTGGTGAGAGCTTATTCTAGGAATTTCTGTGGAGGAGGGGCAAAGTTTTGTTTAGTTGAACGGTTAACCGAATTTTC
>JASAND010028119.1:0-25376 GCA_030248195.1 Trissonchulus latispiculum | reverse complement strand
GTCACGATATCCTGGATCTGCTAAAGGTCTTACGTTTTCTAAAAACTGTTACATGTAATTTTAAGTTCTGTGTTTTGAGTTTCATAAGTGTTTGTGTTTTGTAGCAGTAAGGGAGCTGCTCTCCAGAAGTCGGGAAACCAGTCCACCGACTCGTGCGCTGGAGCCGCTGTCGGGAAGGAGATGGCTGGAAGCCCTCAAGCTCACACGTGACCTGACACGACGTCTCGGATCCGCAAGTGGCAGAACGCCGGAGCCGGAACGAGAGCCTTCGATTCCGACGCCTTCCGTCTTACCCTCAGATACTCCTGGTGCTAGTGGTCAGTGCTGCCTTAGTAGTTTTGGTTCGAGTTTTGTATTAATTTCTGTTCTTGAATACAAAAATGTCAGTAGGAAGCCGAAGTGAGTCAGCATTACTGCGTTATCCAAGTCTTTTTCGATCGTACCCATGGATTGTCTGTCAAGCTAGATTATTCTCTCATATAGTAACAGAGTCTGTTTAAAGGCCCCACCTTCATTATATCCAGCGACAAACTTTGGTGTTGGTAATTAACTACATCCCTATGCATCGTGCAAAGAATTATGTCAGATTCAGCCGATATAATGGAATTTATTGCTTAAAGCCTGGGTTTGCTTTAGTGGGGCGGCCGCCTACTTTTCGGGCTCTCCTCCCCACTCACCTTTGAGGTGCCTAAAAAGTACCAACTAGCTGATTTTTGGTTAAACTTTTCAAAATTTTTCCGGCTTCACTGGAATTTTTTGGTTAGTTTGGTATCAAAACTTAATTCACTTTTTAGCTTAGTTATAGCAGTGAAAGTAAAGACAGGCTACTATATGTTAGCATTCTATCCCCCCACTTTTTGGACCCCCCGCCCCTAGTGGGCCCCCACTCTCCTCACCCCAATTTTTTCGCTCCAAATATACACAGTTGTCAAAAACGACAACTATGTTACATGCATACACTATACACATAATTTTAAACTTTATGTATACTCAGTAAGTTGTGCCGTTAAGAAATCTCCTGTACCGGCCCAAGCCCGGGCCTGTTGAATCGACCGGGCCGGGCCGAGAACAGAGAACGCCCGGAGGCCCGATTCAAGGCCCGGTAGGCCCGGCGGGTCTGGAGGTCCTGTGTAGGCCCTGTGTAGGCCCTGTAGGACCGGCAAACATAAAACAGTACCAAACAATAGTTAATGATATTTATTACAACTTAGACAACTCGCGTCAGCTTAAATTGAAATTTCTCTTGTAAAGAAATTGTGAAAAAATTAGAAAATGGATAGCAAAAATTTGACTAGGGCCTGGCCGGGCCTCCAAGGCCCGGTAGGCTCGGCTCAGGCAGGGCCTTCCCGGCCGACCGGGCCCGGGCCGGGCCTACCCCTCCACCGATCGGGCGCCGGCCCGGTCCAGGCCCGGCTCGGGGCCCCAGGCCCGATTCAAGGCCCGGGCACAACTCTAATAATACTCAGTGTCTTATATATACTTATCTAGCTGCGTATGCCAGTTAGCATGTGTTTGCTCATCTTGGCGAAGACAATAAAAGCCCCTTATTTTTATACTTTAGTTATTTTAGAAGTATCTGATATCAGTGACGAAGACCAACAAAAGATCACTAGGCATGTCATCAATACTATCGATGAATACATTTCCAACAGAATAAAACAAGTAAGCATGTGCTATTAAACCGTTGTGTATTTCATAATAAGAATGCTGGATTTTTAATTTTTTTTTTTTTTTTTTCTCTTTATTTTTTTTTTTTTTTTTGTTTTACTAATACTACAATACTTTTGTGAAACTTTTGTTCTTATCTATGTATTCTATGTATATATGTCATATAAAATGTCTTGTTTGTAACTAATATTGTGTTTGTTCTAGGATGCTATTAATGAAATGTTAGTTGATATCCCTAAGCTGAGATTTTATATAAAGTTTGGCTTGCTTGAAGTTTTGGAGAAGAAGGACCCCGAGAGGAATGCTTTCGGAGAGATTTTGTCCTTTTTGCCTCCAGAAAAATGTCCCCTCGCCGTGATAATTAATGGGTATGAATTCCTTGATTGATTGATTAATGGGAATAATAATTTTTAGATACGCTACAACGTGAAATTTAAACAGTAAACAAAAATATACCTTTTCTACATTATCAGCGGTAACATACGTAGAGTCTGCTTTTCTTTTGAGATTTGGTATCGTCAACATTGATGGGTACTACCGCAATAGCATGGGGATCTGAGGATCTGCTATTATGATTTTAATGCAATAAAATAGGAAGCTTATTTTGGCTACTTCGCTCTTTTAATTGCTTCATATTTTAATAACTTTTAATTACACACCTCTCCTAATGAATGGCGTATTGAGAGGTGTGTCATTAAAACGAGACACCGGATAACTAAACTCAATGTTCGCTTATTATTTACGGTTTAGAGAAAACCCTGCAAATACTGTACTCGAGTAGGAAAACTTTGTTCTTATTTTGTATAACCTGTTCGTAAATAGTAAACTGGAACTTGTTTGTTTGTTTTAGAATCTGTGATGTCTTAGACGACGCAATTGAATTGGGGTTTGTGATGGATTATCCCAAATTCTGGGAATGGATGGGATCCATAATTGGGACCATTCTCCATGCTCGAGGCTATCTGACTGGCTTTGAGCCCCTTCTTAAGGTCACCGGTGAAAGTGCTCCCTTGCTCTGCGCTCAAATCTTTGCAGCTGTGGTATGCATAATCTCGATTTCGTTAATTTAGATTGGTTTATTCCTTACAGTGTAGAGTTTGTTCTTTAACAGTGTAAATATTAATTGATGTGAGCCGAATCCAATCTGACATAAAGCGAAATACTTTTTGGACGCAATAAAGTTGTAATTCAGGTTACGTAATGATGATTTGATGTGGGTTTCCTTTCCTGGGTGGTGTAGTTTTGTTGTGTTTGTTGGATATTATCTGTTACTGTTGTTGTTCTGATTCTAGAAAAGAAAAGATGAGCGGATAGCCCGTCGTCTGTGGAATGAAGCAGTTTCATCATGGCCCTCTTCCTACCTGCCTGATGGTGACTTGATAGATAGCTTGGTATGTTAAGATGGCCATTGGGTTAGGTAGTTATTTATTAAGTGCTACGGAATTAATCATCCTGTACGTGAAGGGAGGGTTACGGGTTACATACATAATGTGGTTTAGTTGTGGCTGCAAAACGAATTAATGCAAAATGTTGCATGCATATCCTAACGAAAACTGAGCACACGGTTCGCAGTTTGTTGTTCTTAAGAAGCATGGTTTTTTGAAACTACATGATTGTTACGAGAATTCGGTGCAAGCCGTTTGGGCAGTACCTCCTCTCACACGAATGAAATTCTTGTATAACTTCCCTTTACTTTTCCAAAATTCTTTTCCGGAAAAAACAATTTTTGCATTTTTAGTTTTATCAATCTTGAGGAAGTAAAAACTTTCAGTTGCTTCTTTTGTGCCTTTTTTCTATAAGGTCAATCTCTTTCTGTGAAAATGCACCTTAACTTCTCAAGAATTTTCAAATACCAGATGTTTTGACTGCTTATTTCGGCTGTGCTCGTAACATCGAATGCTGTATGAGTGTTGACACTGGGCTCCACATCAGCTCAGCTTCAGCACACGTGCATGGTGTGATGGTAAGTCTGTATGTGTGTTTTTAGGATCTGTCTTCACTTCTGAACGAGTCAGGCGGTGATCCTCTGTCTCGCAGTGATAGCGGTGATGATAATGGTCTTCTGGGATTCTCATCACTGTTGGAGGACGCTGTGCGTACTCATGTTCAAATTGATCAGAGCTGTTATGATCCAGATGCCCTATTGGATTGGCTTAAGGTAGACAAAGACAACTGGTATAAATATTCTTGTTCATATTATTTTCTCCTTGCACTGTAGACTTTGTGGAAGCGGAGTGAAAGAAGACTCCACTTTCAGTCTTTTTAGACATGGAATTTCACAGATCGAAATTTCACCGTTGTTTTCGCGTTGTGGTGTCTGTACAGAGTTTGATTTGTCTTGTAACTGTGAACTAATAACATTTTCTACTTGCAATCCTGTGATTGTATCTGGCGCCGTAATTCGTTTATGGGTCGGTCCTACTAAAGCGGGGTTAAACTTAACCTGGGTTAGACCCCCAATATGGGGTTAACACCCAAAATTTCAGGGTTGTTAACCCAGTATACTAAAACGTTTTGGGGTTTTTCAGTCATAGGCTGTTAGAAGAAACAAAACGGGGTTAAGGGGGAGGTCGCCGATTACCAAATTAGGCCATATTATTTAGCTTGAAGCAGCTGCTTTCCTCTATATTTCTGTTACTCTTTCCAGTTTTGGACCATGTGTGTTGCATGAAACGTTCAAGGACACTTAAGGAGGGGTCCATCGTGAAATATTTTTAGACCACTGATTTCGCTCATTTCCACACATAATCTAGCCACATGTAGTAGAGCTTTCGATTGATATAATGCCATATTTTGAAAAATTTGAAAAATCGCTGTTTTGTGAAATTCGGGTTCTGAGGATCCCGATTGGCGCGCTGAGAAGTACTGAACATAGCTGTCAGCATAATTTATGTTACAAATTGATCTTAATGCATGAATAAATATAATGAAATGCAAAATTGGCTATTTTACAATATAGCTTGGTCGTAAAATGCCTATCTTTCAAAAAACAGCAATTTTCACCCTCCTTTGGAGAATTTCTGTGAATGATAGGGAAAGTTTTGCAACAAACGCTAGTGTCTTGTTTTGTGGACTCATGGGAAGGACAAAATAATATGTGAAAATGGAAAAATCGGATTTGGTCGAAAATTGACTACCCCCCCCCACCTCTTAACTCGTTTTAAGGTATTGGCTGCCGGAAGCTAGCAAAATATTGTTAAACCGTTTTTGTTGTGGGCTAATGATTGTCGTGGCTGAAAATATTTCCACGTTCAAAAGCGTAGGTGCGGAGGGTTAAGTTTTGGCCTGCTTAACCCCGTTTTAACCAAATTTCTAAACCCGGGTTTCGTGATTGGGCTAAGTAAACCCGGTCTGTAGCTATGAATGGATAGGATTCAGTTTGGGTTTGTACATAACCTATTTTTAAAACCCTAGCTTGAAAGGACTGCCCCTGCAGTATTAAAGCTTTTGGATAAAGGAGGATAAAGCAGCATAAAGGAACGGTTTCAAGCAAATAAAAAACGTCAAAATATGATTAATTAATTGATTACATAACTTATTAATTAATTATTCAATTAATAAGTGTGCAAAATTCTATTTCCTGTTTTCAGCAGAATGTTTCTCCAGATCTTCAAGATGACGTCCGCGTGGCGGGTGCCTTATTTCGCTCACTCTGCGGCCGTGCCATACAAAGTTAGTTAAATCTTGGCCGAGCCTTGTATGATTTTTGCTTGAAACGTACATTGTAATTGTAGATACAAAATTAAAACATAGTCTGCTGTTACTTGAGCAAATTTTTTGCGTACGTTTTGTTTGTGTATTACTTCCCTCTTTTGATTGTTGTAGATAATGAATGTACCAGTCAAGTGAATGAGGATGTTTTGATAGATCTACTCACAACATTCGAATGAACTAATTAACTAAGTAAGAGCGAGCGTTGGTCAGACATAAATATCTCACACCCAATTCTAATTCACACTCACACACAAGAGCAAGCGACAACGACCAGTCACACTATACTCTTGTGCGTATGTGTCCTCTCCTCGCATTATACACAAAAAAAAGATGGGGGGGGGGGGGGGAGGGGGGGGGAGGCCCCCCCCCTCCCTTAGTGGGGGAGGTCGAAAGGGGGGGGGAAAAAAATGGGCCAAAAATGCTAAAAATGCTGTATAAATAGCCTGTTTTTCACATACGCTGCTATAACTATGCTTAAAAGTGCTCAAAAATCAAGTTTTACCACCAAAAAAGGCGATTTTTGATCAAAAATTTCCCTGCGAAGCCGGATAAATTAACCTAAAAATTTGGCAATTTTTGGGCACCTTAGGGTGAGTGGGGGGGGGAAGCCCAAAAAAGTGGGGGTGGGGCCGAGTGGGGGGGGAGGTGCTCGAGTGGGGGAACGGGCGCGAGTGGGGGGCACCCAAAAAGTGGGGGTCCCCCCCGCCCCCCCCCAGTAAAATAAACCCAGGTCCCTGGAGTAAACTATTACACTGAGTACAAGTTCGTCTGTTGCCCCGCGTTCTATAGCTCCTCTCTTTCTCTACATTAGTGTAAGCAGATCCTGTATCCTTGAAATTTAAAAATTGAAATGTAGGTGATCGAATTGACGTTTGCGTCCACCCAAAAGAATACAGACATTTCTGCTATCCTGACCTGACCTATGTATTTTAGTAGTTCTGCATAATTAATAGTCTTTGTTTTTGTGTTTTCAGGCTTGCTCGTGGCAATGTTTGAATGCCTTCGTAAATCGGATGTGATTCCAGTGAGTGACCTTGTTGACTGGTTCGATCGGAATCACAATACTCCCGGGTACGGCGTTGCTTTGAAGAATGCCGACGTTAAACGGTACTTTCAGGAGAAGAAGGGAGGCTGCTAGTACAAGGCAGTCCATCCCATGCCTGTTTCTTTTCCTTCCCGCCGTTTTTATCCTGTGCGGCAGGACATACATAGGTTAGGCTAGGTTTCGATTAATATTAATTTTTCGCTCTTCATCTGTTTTGCTGAGTGGTTGTTTATTGTTTACATTATTCGTATATTGTTACGAATGTGTAAATTTATAATTTGTTTTGATTGGTTGTATTCTTGTTTTTCTGTGACTATGTTGCGTACATACTTTTAATATAACATGTATAATGTATTTTGTTAAAGTCTGCGTATATATGCATATATTTGCAAATTGGATTAATTTATGATTTGAAGAGTTACTAATTTGCAGTAAATGTGTGTTAACTGTGTACGTATTGTGTATTTGTTTTTGACTGTTTTGCTTTGTTATATTATTTTGTCTATACATATGAGAATTCTAATTTTGTCTCTCGTATTTGTGTCTAGTGTTTTGTTATGATGATTTAGTCGGTTTTTAAAAAGCTACTTTATCATTAAAATTGTAACATATCAGGCTTGGAATGTTTTTGCATTCTACTTAAAGTTTGCCTGCTTTTGCAGAGACTTGCACTGGACAAGTTAGTATTTGGGGATCTTTTTGTAGTTAACCCTTAAGTCACGTGGTCCGGTTTTTTAGCTTATGTACTGCTTATTCATTCATTCATGTTTCTAGGTGAGTAACCATGATTAACAATGTATGATAGATTTTAAAAGGCTGTCTTTGTGTTTCTTTAAATTTCTTGCAATACCTAGAAACGGTATTCTAGCATTGTAAAAAAATAAATGACGAAAAACGAATATATGGGCAGGCTAGATTTTACATAAGCAAGCGGTTGAGTAATCACGTAGCTATCTTTGGTATTAGAAATATCTTGTACGTACCTCTTTAGATATCTATTTGCTAGATTTTTGTTGTTATTGTTTTGTTATTGTAAGCAAACACTAGTATGGCTTCTGTTTTTTATTTCCTTGGCTGATTGTCCCAGTTTAAATCAGTATAGTACTCATGTAGCTTTTTGATGACAGCCGTTCCTAAATTTATTATGCACCCGATAGCCCTTGGGTTAGAAGTGTCACCTCAAATTAGTGACTGCAACTATTATCGTGGAGGGGCGAGCTCGTAGTAGTTTCCATACACAGTCAAGCCTCACCATGGATAGCTGGCTTGGCTCGAACTTAAGGTTGAAAAATGAGCTTATTCTTAGAGTGAGAAAGACCTAAGCAGCAGATTCGCACGTAGTCACAGAGATGTCCTCGATTGTCTCTTCCATAAACGGAGGTTACTTCAGGAAGCCACATTATGGGCTGGGTAAATTGCGGTATTGGTTCTTTATGAATAATTGTTTTATTGTTGTTGATTGTATGTTTTGTTTATTTGTTTTGTTTCTATTTATTTGGGATTTTGGCTACTTTGGTACGTACACTGGTTCGCTTTGGCCTGTTGGATTTGTTGCTAAATTTCTATTCATGTCTAAATTATAGCTATTGTGTCAATTAATTATTTTGTCTACATTAAATTTGTATAATGTTTTCTCTCAGTTTTATGTCAGTAATATTATGATGTTTCCCTGCCAAATTTCCCTAACTTTTGCCTGTTCCTGAACACCGTAAATGTGCTGTTATATATTATTAATACCAGGGTGGTAATTTTTAACCTACATTTTGGCAAGGCAGTAATTCCTACTCCTTGTTTCATCTTGAATGTATCCTCTTCTAGCGACATGTTTTTCTGTTATTTTTTGGGAATGTTTTGTTTGTTTATTCTCTGTAGCTGCATGGATGAATACAGTTAATATGTTCTACTTCTCCCTATTGCTCTTGTTTTGTTTTTGATATAGATGCGATTTTGGGCTGTACCGCAGCGGTCATGCTTTGAGTCTGCGTAGAGTGGTATTTTTATTCTGTCTCTGGTTTATTTTGCTACTGGAAAGAGGGGGACGCTGTTAGGGAAATTTACTGAACGCTATAGTGTTTGCCGGAGTGCACATATTTGTCGTGAATGTTGTCGTGTACTGCCGGCGCCCTGTCGTCTGAATCATTAAAATGTGTCGCTGTTGATGAGACTGCTAAGTTCAGTGTGTCTGTTGTTTTATATAGGTTAGGTTAAGTTACGAATTCACAACGAAGGAGAGGATATAATGTGTGGTGGGGGTTTTAGACCTGGTTGGCCATACCTGAACGGGAGGTCAAATTGCACTGATCCTTGTAGAAGCAAATTTGGGTACCCCTTGTGAGAGCGATTTTTCTTAGGGGTACTTTTGAAGGTTTATCTTCAGTAGTCAGAATTTCATATGTCAGAATTTCATTAGTCAGAAACTAACTTTTCAAACTTTCATTAGTCAGAATTTAGGTTTTTGAAACAATATAAGTTGAACTTTCATTTGTCAGAATTTCATAAGTCAGAATTTCATTAGTCAGAATTTCGTTTGTCAGAATTTTGCAAAAAAGCACTGTTCTTCTTGGCGCAAATTGTAACAAGATGGCTGATCTTGATGATAATTTTATTATAATGATTTCTAGTCTACACAAATATGTGTCTTGGCTCTACCATCAGCAACGAGCAAAACTTTCTTTTCAAAAGGGTTCCCCAACAACTGTGTTGGTTCCGCGTAGACAGGAAATGAAGATAGACTGTTACCTTAGAATTCTAAAAGAATCAGAATGGCCAAGACTACGTAATAACTGTTGGATTATGTACTCTTGGTATGGCGCAAATCATCAATGTTCTTTTTGGGGCAGTGTTAAGAGCTACAAACGAGTTGATTTTAGCTCTACTCTTCTCTACTCTCCCCTACTTTATCGGGAAAGGCCCTGTGCAGCAACGTGCAAAATTTTGAAGAAACTAGAAAAAAAAATTCTGACTTACGAAATTCTGACTAATGAAATTCTGACTAATGAAATTCTGACTAATGAAATTCTGAAATTCTGACTAGGGTTTTTTTGGGTTTTCGGATTTGCGTCAACCTTGCGTCCAGCTAATTTTAAGTTGTGTCCCGTTAAGAAATTTTGCGTCCAGGTGTAAAATTATTGTTTTAGCGTGTTTTATATGCAAAAATTGCATTGTTTATAAAAATGTCGATTATTTCTTTAGTGAAACATAATTTAATCGTATGAAAAAGTACTTAGAACGGTGATGCTACTGAGAAGTAATGCAGGATTACAAAATATGTGAAATATGCCCTATATACACAGCGGGGGGTCTGGGGAGCCCCCCAGAAGTTGAGAAAATTTTTTGCGATTATGGAAAAATCCGTAATGCAAATGTTCAAAACTATTTAATCCGCATCTATTGTATCTAACACATATCATGACCAATTTTTGATATTATTGACACACATTATTCAGATGTTTTGATGTTATAGTTAAACTAATTAAGAATTAGCTAAATAGCTATAAAATTAATATCATTCAGAACAAAGGCAGTAATCCTGTTTTGAAAACTCAAAGAACTAATGAATCCCGGAAACATGACAAACAAGTAGCGGGGGGTCTGGGGGGCGGAGCCCCCCAGAAGTTGGAGAAATTTTTTGAAATTACGGATAAATCCGTAATGAAAATGATTAAAAAGATTAATTTGTCATCAGATACATTTAACTAAAATACCTAATGCATTTTTTGTGTAAATTAAGTAAATTACATTTGTAAATTATAGAATTTTGAGTTGTTTTTTATTTTGAGAAGTAATAATCAATAAACAAAGATCTTGTATGCGATGCGTAGTGCAGTATTAATCAAAGGCAAAAACAGTGAAATATTAACGTTGGTTACGAATACGATTGATTAACCCTTTAATGCCTGAATTTCTTAAGGACAAACGTTTCTCGATGACTGCGCTAGAATGCTTTAAATGAACCAAACCAAAAATTGGATGCTCTACAAAATTGGTTGACTTTTGGTAATTAAGGGATTAACCCTCAGAAGCTGTAAATGTTTTGAAAATCCAGTCAAGAACAAAATTTAGACTTTAAAAACTGTGCTAATGCAATTGTATGAACCTCAGTACATTACATGATCCCAAAAATTTGGATATTCGGCTACGGCTACAAATTTTATTAATTTTGGCTTTGACCTGTAATGTATCGATACAGGTAGATAACTCAACTAATAACTCAAGAAGTACTCACACATTACAAAGCGTTGGCATTCGATGACATAGTGGAAAACACCAGGGGGTCTGGGGGCGGAGCCCCCCAGAAACCGAGAAATTTTTTGGAAAATATGGAAAAATTGGTAGTGGAAACATTTAAAGTTTTCACTCTTACAAAAGTGAATTTTCTCCCGAAATAATGTTGCGTCTAGCTTGCGTCCCGTTAAAATTTCGTTGCGTCAAGATAAGAAGCTTTGCGTCCAGACGCACTTCTGGACGCAAAAAAACCCTGATTCTGACTAATACGATTCTGACTGATGAAAGTAGGGAACCGTGTCAAAAATAAAATCGTGTACTCGTCGAAATTTACACTAATTTGAAACGTTTTCTTTTGAGTTTACACGAAATTTGCACGTTTGTTTTTGTAGCAGTTTTTGTAACCATCTTTTTGCATGCCGGTAGTTACAGCTTTATCAAACCCGTATGAACGCCTAAAAAGTTAAGCTAAAGGTTTTTCTTCATTTTATTACAACACTAGCTTACTTTGATACTAGAATTCCGTACAAAAACTTCAAAACTAATCTCTTCAAAACAGACCGCTTACCCGATTTCTACACGAACTAAATCGTATAAATAAATCGTGTACACGACAAATTTTAGCCATATTTTTGTGACACGGTTCCTAGACGCTTTTGAAAGCGATTTTTAAGTGGTTTTTGCTATTTTTTAACAAAAAACAGCTATATATTTTTAGCAAAAACGCGTTTTCCGGACGTTTTTCCCAAAAATAGTGATTTTAAGTGAAAAACTCCCATAAGCCTTACTCAAATGCTAAATATTAGCAACCCAGATTGCTGATATTTAACAATTTTGTTAAATCGAGGCTAGTGTGCTACCATACTTTAGTTAATTACCATCTCACTAGTTCCTTGTTGTGTTGTGCACTGGATCCCTCTGATAACGAATTTCGGTTCCGATCCTAGATATGAATGTCTACTCACAATAGAAGTCTGAATCCAGGGATTGTTGCCGAAAGATTCCTTCACACTTCTAATTAATCACTTAATTGCGATTCTAATTAATGCCAATTTATTGCAATTCTAGTTTCAATCCCAATTTTCAGAACACAACATTTCTGCAGTCTGCACTGCCTTACAACTATGTATGTAGTATTTTATGAATCTTGCTCAGAGTTGGAAGTGGGCCGAGGGTACCCACGGGTACCCGCGGGTAATAGAAATTTTGCTACCCTCAGGCTACCCGCGCGGGTAGTTGCGGGTATCTCTAGTTGAAATATTCACTAAAATTCTAACAATTTTTTGAAATGTGTTCGGAAAAAATTGTCTTCATGTTGCTGATTTAAAAATATCGCTGGCTGGGTGCCCGTCTCCGCGATACTAATCTCATATGGGCGTTTGATTAAATTTGTTCTATTAAGGTTATAAAAAAGAAACGTAATCATAATTCTATCTTATGTTCCTATCGCATGTACTGTTTATTTACTGAGCTCTCTGCTTGCATCTCATGCTTTAAGGTGCTGGTTGGGGTTCGTGTATATGGCCCTATTTCTTTAAAGATTAAACGGATTAGATTAAAATTAATCCGCATTAAAGAAACAGCACCTCGGATTAAACGGATTAAAATTTAATCCAGCGAGTTAAACGAGTTAAACGGATTAAATTTAATCCTATTTCTTTAATGCACCCAGGATTAAAATTTTAATCTAATCCTGTTTCTTTATTCACACTTCGGATTAAAAACTCAACGAGTTAATTTTAATCCGACCTGCTTAATCGCTGTTTCTTTAAGGTGGTGATTCCTTTTGGAGGCATCAACTTTGAACCACTATTATTCATTCATTATTTGGAGTTAAGAAGTCATCTTTATATCAAAATGTAGCTTAACATTTTCTCTTTTCAATGAGTACAATGAATCTAAGTTTGGCTTTCCAAAATGTTTTTCCTGTATTTTAGAAGAAATATAATTTTTCAGATTTTTTGCAGTCTGAAGTACATTTTTTCGCAGGACATCGGTTGGAGCATTCGATACCTCTATCAAATAGCTGGGGATCCTTTTTTAGTTATTGTGATATCGCTCTTCGTTATGGAGAAATAAACAAAAATGTCTGCGCAACCTGGATTTTGCCTACTTTTCACTACTTTGGCAAGCCACTACTTCAGTTAGAAAGCAGCTATCGGGGCAACTAAAAAAGGGTCCCGGGGTATTTTTAGAACATATCTGCTAAGTGGCAACTCTCTAGCTTGCATACTAAATTCTGCACAATCGCTGGAAAAAATTTGGTCGTGTTTTTACAAAAACTACATTTTTTGTGATAGCAGCCTAAGGGATAGCAATTGTACGATGGTCATGCCTCCAATAATTGGCCTCTGTGAGACCTTTAAATCGACACCCTTAGTTAAATTTTACGGCTTTCGTAGCTCAAGAAGTAGTGGGATTATTTGATTTCTGCAGAAAGGACAAGTTTTTGATGCCAAAATAAGAAAATTGGCTATATCTCACGATAGGGAAAAGCTAGAAAGTTGCTTTCAAAAGCAAAATTGTAGAGTTTAACGAGTTCTTTCGAATGGATATAGTCATAGCCATGCAGCTGCTGGCAAACTTTCAGAAATTGGCAAAAACCGCCCTGAACGCAAATGTTGAAGTTTTGAAGCGCGATTGCGCAGAGGGTGTTAGAACGCTAAAACAACTTATTTTGGAAGGTTTCGTTGAATTTCATCCTGGTTTACGCCGTCAATCAACAATATGTGCCCAAAAGGAATCACCACCTTAAAGATTAATTTTAATCCGTTTAATCCTCCGCCTGCATTTTCAACTAACTTTTAATCCTCGTGCAGCTATGCGGATTAAACGGATTAAAAGTTGGCGGATTAAAATTTTTAATCGCTGTTTCTTTAATGGCGGATTAAATGGATTAAAATCAACTCGTTTAATCCGCGGATTAAAAATGGTCGGATTAAACGAGTTAATTTTAATCCGCTTAATCCGTTTAATCCTGCATTAAAGAAATATAAATTAAAGTTTTAATCCGGCTGATTTTTAATCCGTTTAATCCGACCATTTTAATCTTTAAAGAAATAGGCCCTTTGTGGGCTATAAAAGCGCAATTGTCGTTGAAATTCAATCAAATTTGCTGCAATTACATCATTTAGCCTAGAAAAGATTTTAGAAAAGTCGCGGCCGGGAAATTTGAGCTTTGGAGTAAGTTGCTTTAGTCCGCCATAACTTGCACTGTGGGTCCCAACACGGACAAACTTATAATCAATCATTCATATAATCGTCTCAACTCGTGAAACCAATTAGAAAGCTACTTTGACACGCATTTTGGGACAATTGCCGAGGGCTATTTTTCATGGTTTCGCGTTTTGTCTTTCCGTTCGAGAGAAATAAGCATCCAAACTGGAAAATGTTGGAGAAAATCAGACAAAATACATATACACATTTTTCTCAAAATCTTGAGCTTACCTAATCACTAAAAGATTTCAGAAAGAATAGCCCTCGGGAATACGTTTCTTTTGAAGCCTGAACTGGTCGCTTTCTTTAGCTTTCCCACAGTTTGAGAAATCCAAGTTCAAAAATTATTTTCTTGTTATCGCATGTTCAAGTCGAAGAGTTGAAATGAGACAGGTATACCCTACCTAGCTGTAACAAACACATTCTAAGCCTTAAAATGATATAAAAATTATCGTTGAATTCCAAGAATTGAACAAATCATAGTCTTTCAAAATTTGCTGCAAATACCCAAACCAGCACCTTAAGCAAGCAGACTAACTTAATATCTCAGCACACAGACTACTATTCGTGCCGCTTTTACCGGTGCATTACCACTAAGGCTGACATCGGGCCCCAGCCCAGATGAATCCCTAATTAAATGTGTCAGTTAGTAAAAATTTTCAACCTGTTCGGAAAAGTTTTGATACTTTTTTGACATACAATTTGGGTTAATTTCCATATTTCGGCAACACATCTCAATACATACACTACTAGGTAAAAGTAGTTTAGAAGTTTTAAATAAAAGTTTATTTCTGATTGTTGGCATTTTTAAATAAATTTAACTGAACATAGTAATCGTATAGCATTAGAAAAATTTTGCGGGTATCTTGCGGGTATCAGTTGAATGCGGGCCGCGGGCCGCGGGGCGGGGCGGGTCGCCAAAATGGTACCCGCTTCCAACTCTGATCTTGCTTACTAAAAACTTTGTATTATAGTTTTACATCAACTAGTGAGTAGGAATTTGAAATGTCGGGTACTCGGGTGGTCATCGAAATCATCCGTATAAGGTCACCGGAAGTGGACTCTTACACTGGTTTGCACCAAATGTGATTAGCAAACGATTAGCGAATTTCGTGCTAAGCAATTGCTTAGCAAGTGCTTAATCCCAAACTCCTTTGCACCAACTCTGATTAAGTTAATCAACTGCTAAACAGATGCTAATCAAGTGCTCAAGAAGTAAATATTTAATCCCATTATGGAGGAGGATTAACTGTGAAATTCCTGCTAAGTTTTCAAAATGATTACTATCTCCTGTCAACCGTACTGGCGAAAATGTTTGCTGGATAGCTAGAGGTTTCCCATGTTGCTGCTAATAGCAAGAAACCAAATTAAAAAGTTAAATATTTGGAAATATTCGACACGTTTAGTTTCATGTAATACAGTTATGTAACACAACAACAGTACTCATCCCAGACCAGATCATGTATAATTCAACCGATTGAATTCAAAAATTGATTTCTTGCATCAATTTAAAGACTGCTGATGTATTTCCTGAGAAAAAGTTAAGCAAGTGATTAGCAGATGCGACAGTTCTTGCAATCACATGATAATGGCATAAAATTCCCGTCGCTGATTGGTTGAAATACAAAAATCCAGAATTTGCATTGGCCATTTCTTAGAAATGCTAACCATTTGCTAAGCAACTGCTAAACTGATGATCTGTTAATCAATTGCTAATCCGATGTGGTGCAAAGGAGTTGTTGCTAAGCAAATGCTCAAGATTAGCATTTGTTTAGCTGATCATTTGGTCTGCGGATTATGCTTAGCAAATAGTTAATCACATTTGGTGCAAACGGCCGTTACAATTTATTGAAATCAACAACAAATACAAACATACAAATAAATAATCCCCAATTTTGGTAAAGTATGTCAAACTATGGAAGGATTCTGATCAATCCCAAACGGATACTTCAGTAGGTCAATCTATGTAAGTGTTATTAGTTCATACTTTCTCTTCCCATAGTTATCCGTTTTTTTAACATTTCAATTACGAACCTGGCGGGGCTCGTCTGAATCAGTATCACTTTTAACAAGTGTGACATAGGCACCATTGAAGTCAATTATATAGAGTTAGTGTTGTTTATTCTCCGAAGGTCACCAAATTGTGTCGCCGGACTAGGGTTCCTCCGAACCAGCAACACTCAACTTCTAGTCCGGGCTAGTGTTGTTTCAGTAACCGATTTTAGTTTCAGTTTCAGTCGGCTATCCAAGATAGTTTCAGTTTCAGTCGTGAACATAAAACAGTTTCAGTTTAAGTTTCAGTTTCAGTCCGGCAATGCCCTGTATCGCTTTGTTAAGCACTGAAGTTGAAGAAGACAACAGGCGTGTGTTGACAAAAGGCCGCAACGAAAAATCAATATATATTTTAAAGCAAAGACAAACTGCTCAAATTGCTTGGAAATGACGAGAGGCTCGACAGTGGTCCGAACGGCCCGAGCAGCCCGAATGGGCCGAGCGGCTCGCGTTGGTCCGGGCTCAAAAGAAAACTCTGGCCGGGTTAGTATCGGGGCTGACGCTTCACGGCCCTGACACAACCCAAGTTACGCCGTGACATTGGGACTGCGAATGTCATCAGTGACTACATAGTTTTCCTAAACACATCAAATTGACATACGAAGAATCCTTCCTTAAAAATGTAGAAATTACCAGACTTGTATTTTTCGACTTTTTCTACAATCCTAATTCAGATACCAAACGTGTAGTTTTTGCAAGACAAGACTGTAACTTACACTGGCTTTGATCTTTTCTCATGGAAAAAGGACAACACTGCTGGGGGCTACCGCTCCCAAAATATTTTTGGTAAGGAGCGGTCGTCAAAAAATCACCCACCGGATGTTAAAAGATTTCAAATTTTTTGAATGTGTTAAATAAAGGTTGCTGCTGAAAAGTCATCAAAAACTTTTTTAAAAATTTCAAAAATTTCTGTCTTCAAAACATAAAAATTAGGAAAATTTAAGCAAAACTCGCCGTATATTAGTGTTGTTTTGATAAAGCAAAAATCAAAAATCAAAACTGAATAAAAACCAATTTTTAGGTTCTGGCTTTAGCAAAAGTCAAATCAAAAATCAAAATTTAGACCATAAAAAATCAATAATGAAAATTCGAAGGTAAGATTATCAAAACTCAACAAGTAGGCCCTCAAAGAGGCGATATTCCTGCGTAGACCTGTTTATTATTCTACTGCGAAAATTGTCTTCGTCCCCAACCTCCAGTCAATGTTTAGAAGCAGCTCCAAGTTGATGTTCCAACTTCACTTGACTTCTCTTATCTGTTTGAATTGTCCCCTAAAAACGGCACCAAAGGTTTGTGATTACGTGAGTTTCTTCAATCTCAGTGTCTCAGTTCATATACACAACATAATATAGCACAATCTAATAAAATTAGTTGTGCAAGAACCGCATTTCCTCAAAAGTAATGAACAGTTTTCAGCATTTAATTTCTATCAGTAAAGGCATTCTCCTGTGCGTTGGGCAATCAGGCCTGAGTAGGACAGAGAAGGAAAGAATCGGTCGATTCATCATCTACAATCATCAGCTAAGTTTACTACTTTTTTCAGTCATCAAAACTAGGGCTGTTTTTTGGTCACGACAGTCTTGAATAACATAACAATCTAGTTAATTGGATAAGAAAGCAGCAAAGTGCACCGTGCCTGCTTTGTTGACTTTTGCCTAGTAGGTATTTCTGTTATTTGTTTGGGAGCAGAGATAGGTATGGCAGGTGAATAAGGTACATGCCTGTCTCTGCATCGCAGTCAAATGTGAGAATTGACAAATTAAAAAACATCATATAAATTTGCAGTAAATGCAATCCCTAGTTCAGCGAGTAAGTTAGCATTGAGCAAGTTGTTCAGGCAGTCTTTAATAGCAGTGCTGAGTCTGTTGGATGGGATCGAGAACAGGCATGGCGGGTGAAAAAGATCCTTCTGTGTCTGTTCCCGTCTCCTTCGGCAGAATCAGTTCAACTTACATTTTTGCAATAATTTGTTCTTCTTCGAAGAAATTAAAAGTATTTAGTATTAAATTCTAATTTCATGCTATACGCATTTCCTACATGTTTTTAGAAATACGGACTTTTCATATCTTTCCTATCTAAGAGCTCGCCTATCCCTTCCGAATCCCTTTCTGCAGCCTTCTCTTTTTTATTCTAAGCTGTCGAGCAAGCTTTGTTAGTCTTCAGCCATCTTAGTTGTGCTTGACATGCGGGGGTCAACAGTGGTTGGCAGGACAACCATTGTTGACCTGGGTGCAACTGAAATAACCGTACGTCTGATTTGGCTTGGGGGTCATGTTTCTGTCCTTGACCTTCGCTTCTCCGCCTCTTTGTCCGTATTTTTAAACGGTCTGCGGAGAGCAGCAACGTAATGGCCACAATGTGTGCCGCTGTTGCTAGGCCCTTCTCAAAAAAATAAGTTCTATCATTTTTTTCTTGTATTCATCATTTTCTTACTGTTTCTTATAAGCAATGGCATATGTCTGAAATTGCATTGCACTTTCGGACCAAACTCGTGATGCCCAATTCAAGCGATAATGGTACCTACAAAAGCACCTGTGTGTAGCTCCCTAGCTACACTGGTGCTCAAAAATTTACTATCAGTTTGACTGCTGGCTGACAGCCGAAGACTGCGTGAAGGCAGTCTCTTTTGCTTAATTAACTTGCTTGCTAGCCTAATTTACATAATCCAAACACAAAAAAACTCAGCCCTAAGCTAGCCGTGTGTTGAACGTAGGGCATCCATGTGGAGAAATTACTCACTATGCGCTAAAGATATCCATTCTCTTTTTAAGCAATCCTGCTCCAGCAGAGCAGGAATGAAAATCAAAACCGGAAAATCAAAACACAGTTGTGATTGAGATCAAATATCAAAACTGGGTTTTGATTCATGGCTGAAGTCTGATTCAGCGTTGCAGCAAAACCCGTTTTCATATAACCAAGAGTGTATAATAGTAAGAGTGTGACACTCTTACACTAGCATGAACAAATCATGCTAGGTATGCTCGGTGCGTTAACTCGGGACCCCCCCCCCCAGAACTTCCGGGGGGGGGGGTCCCACTTTGCACTATCTACACGCTTTCATATAAGCGTGTGTCTGCTCGCTGATTGGTCCATTAGCCTAAGGCTTACAGTAGGCATTTTATTAGTAATTTTTAATTAATTAATAATAACTTTAATTAGGTTAATGCAATTAAAAAACTAACTCGACAACTTTGTAGTATTTTTTCTGCTCTTTCCAACGATATAGAAATTGTTACAGATTACATTCCTTCGAATTTTTGTATTATGCAACAATTTTTATATCATTGAAAAGAGCAGAAAAAATGCTACAACGTTGTCGAGTTAGTTTTTTAATTGCATTAACCTAATTAAAGTTATTATTAATTAATTAAAAATTACTAATAAACTGCCTACTGTAAGCCTTAGGCTAATGGGCCAATCAGCGAGCAGACACACGCTTATAAGAAAGCGTGTAGATAGTGCAAAGTGGGACCCCCCCGGAACGAGTTAACGCACCGAGCATACCTAGCATCATTTGTTCATGCTAGTGTAAGAGTGTCACACTCTTATGTATTATATACTCTTGATATAACGTTGTAATGATTCCTATCAATTGTGGCCACAATGTTGTAAAGATATTTGTTGCCTCAGTAAAAGAGTGAATTTAAATTAAAAGAAGAATTGTCAGGTCGTGAGTGTGCGCATGTCAAACCTCGTCCCTAACTCGCTTACTCCCTAAACAACTACAGCAGGCGCCGGCAGTCTAAAAAGTACCGTGAGTTTACTTCTCGAACAAAAATTATAAATTGACAAAAATAAGAAAGGACAAAATTTCGAGAAATGTGTACAGTAAGTTGCACAAAGTAACTTTTACAAAAGAGGGGGTTACGCAAACACTAATAACAGAATACAGACAAAACAAACCAAAGGCCCCGATGTTAGATCAAATCGGGTCCCCAACCCAAGGCAGAAATGATTGCAATATCCTAAAGGGAGAAGTAACACAAACTCCCGACCTCCCAGCACAGCGAAACTTCCAAGACTGACAGACTAGCGTTCAATTTCAATGGCGGACTGCAATTAGCTAAGGAACCGAGGTTCCTACACAAGAGGACAATTTTCCATTTATTGTTCATAAAGATAACACTGCATTTTAGAGAATTTTAAATGAAAATCAAAGGAGATATCGGAAAATAGTTCACAGATTACCCCCTCTTTTGAAACGCGCGCCCTCGCCGCGGCCTCCAGGCAAAATTAGTAGCCATAAAACGAGGGTTAGCCTACGTAACTTAGGTACTAGTAAAGGTAAAACGTCGTTTTAGTGAGCAGAAAGAATTAAAATTGTATCTCACTCGAGCCCCTGGCTTTGCCAAATTTTAGGGGTCTGTTTTCGAGACACGGGTAAAGCTACTGCGGCACGTGCCGGACAACACACAAACAATAGAGTACATAGACTCAAACACAAAAGACATAGAACCCTTCAGCCGCGACGGGAGCGCAGGTCTCAAAAGAGAGAGTAACCCGAAAAATTTGGAAAGAGAGACGGAGAAACTCTATTGAAACATCACGCTACGGGAGCACAAATGCAAAGCTAGACAGTATAGGAACTAGGCGACTATACAGTAGAAAATATACTATGAATGACTAAACAAAGAAATAAAATTTTGAACCCCAGCTGTATATACATGAAGAATATGGAATATATATAAGTGCTCCGGGAGAGGCTACACCGGAGGAAAATTTATAGAAAGTTATGAGAAATTGCGCAAAAGGAACGAAAGCATGCACGTATATCCAGTCCAGGGAAGCCTCCCCCGGAGTAAGCATATTATGCACGAATCTGGTTAAATGCCAAAAATAAAGCTGCATATGAATAAAGCACACATATGAATGTAGCTGCACCGAAAAAGATGGCAAAACTGGCAGGTGTAAATGGCAGTACAAAATCATGATGGTAAACCCGCGGTACGACGAACAGTAGTAAAAGAAAACAGAACAGTTAGAAAAGGAGTAACATAGGACATAGTATAGGACGGACTAGCCGAACTAGGGGGCACCCTTTTAAAAAAAATCTCAAAAGAAACTGCGGAGATAGAAGTAGAAAATTTGAAAACATCAGTAAAATTTGAAAGGTGAGCATCAAACGAAAAACCCCGTAAAATAGAAACCCAAATGTATTCTCCCCCAACCTGTTAAAGCTATCGGACAATAATAAAACAGAGAAATGGAATGAAAAGCACACAACACAAGTTAGAAAAACGGGAAAGGGGGAGGGGGAGCGAGCGAGTAGGGGGAACCGGAATGCACGCAATCACAACAATATAGACTGGTATAATAAAAGTTATTAAAAGTTCAGAGATACTAGGCCAGGGAGGCCGCCAAGAACCACGCCGTCGGGGGGAAACCCCACAGCAACCATCGGACCGACCTCCGGAGGGAGAGCGGGCGCCCCACGGCGCAAGCCGCTCCGGCCCAAAACCAATCACCGGCCAACCGACTAACCAGGCCCACCATCACCAGTAACCGGGTCAACAGACTAACCAGGCCTTTCGCCAACCACGGAATCTTCCGGGTGCTAACACAACATAAAGCATAAGGGCACAAAATTTCACACAGCATATATATAGCAGAAGAAATGGGAACTCGCCGCCATGGAGGGACTGGGGGGGAGGGAAGGGGAAGTATGTTATAGTAAACAAAACAAACAAAAAAGGAGTAAATACGGCATAGTATATGGGATTAACATACGGCACAAAGGCCTACAGTAGACAAAATAGCATCATTATATAAGGCACAATGCCCACAGTCACAACATAAGGCACGTAGGCCATACAATACATCATAAAGGCCCGATTAATTTAGCAGAGAGGGGGCGCGAGCCTACGGCAACTGCAGCCCGGAGAGCGTCCAGACAACCAGCGACCGCAGACTGCGCCGAAATCAAAGAAAGCGAAAAAGATAAACTACGGAATCTAAGATGCCGGTCCGGGGTTGACCGCCCACCCTTGCCCGGCCAGAAGCCAGACACAGGCGACGAGCAACCACGGACCCGCCGAGATACGGGACGGTAGAACAACCCCAGTACTATTGCAAATAAAAAGTTAAAAATAAAATTGTGATAAAATAGGATAAGTAGTCATATACGAGATAAAAATAAAATATGTGGAAGAATTCGGGAAATTTAAATCGCTTTGAAAAGAACACTCAACTTTTTATTAAAACATTGAAAACATAAAAATTCAAGTAAAGGAATATTTTCCTCAAAAGCAAGAAGGTCATCTTTGAAAAGAAATAATCAAATTTGTTTCAGGAAATAAATGTTAGGTCACATATAAGACAAAGAATAAACCCCCCAAAACAAAACAACAACACCCCCCAAGTACGAGCCATGCGAATATCCCACCCCGCCACACAATACACAAAATACACAAAAATAGTTACACAGGAGCAGGGTACCGCATAGCCTCCCGGAGGTTCTGCTCAGCCTCGCGGACCGACAGCTCATGAGGGAGCTGCGGGAAAAGTTCCCGCCGGACGATCATACAGATTTTGCCCATCCAATTCTGCCCTTTTGGGTTGTCGTCAATAAGGACTTCACGGCGGCGGGCCGGTGGCATAGCCTGAAGTTCCAAGGCATCGTAGCCACAACTCCAGTAGGTGTCACCCTGCACCGCTTCAACCAAATAGGCTACGCCGGTGTCGTGTAACCAACGGCGGAACTGAGGACAAGAGGCGGCCTTTGCCCGAATAACGTCAAGCATTATGAGTGCTCGAATTAAGGAACCCGGACCCGTTTTTGCGTGCCACATTTGACGCAAAACGGACTCTCTAGGAATCCATTTGGCCATAAATTCCTCAGCCAGATATTTGGCTTGGAAGGGGCACTCCATGGAGGCCACTACTCTAGCCGGCTCTTTTACGCCAAAGAAGTCCTCGAACTTGCGCCAATGGTACAACTGTTCAGAAGTACCGAATTCCTCTTCCCCCCACTGGATATAGACGGGGTCGTTTGAATTTGACAAGGGATCGGGTTGGACGATCCACATGTTGGAGGCCATATTACCCGGACCCTTGAACCAGATGACCTGACGATTCATAGCAGCTTTATGTGCCTGATTGTGGGAATGAGCCCAAACTTTGGTAACTGTATCTTCCGCCAAGGTAGCAAGGTCCTTAGTGATCCTAGTAATAAAATTCACGTATTTAGACGGCGAGTCACGAGCCATCAGATAGACCGGGTAGATGTTGATAAACGGGAAAATTTTGGCAGCGGCAGCCGCAGTAGCAGCCCACAGATTGGAGGCCTGCCCCACTAGACGGAAGGAATCAAATTCTAACATACCCCGACGATAGATCGGAGGAAAGTCCAAGCGAATTGTCCAACGAAAGCGGTCCAGGGTTGGGTACGGAGAACCATCTGAAGTAACGAACTTGTGCTCCGTAGGGGTGCAAAGCACCTCCGCTCCCGGAAAGAGATTCCTTATGCGCAACAAAAAGTTGTCATAAACGTTGCGCGTCACCGCAAAAGGAATATCATTGCGACGAAAAACGTCGTCCCAGAAATTATAGATGGCGATAAAATATGGGTTCAATGAAGACCCGTCAATTTTAGACTGAAGGTCCGGAAGACACGCTATCTGCCAATATGGCTCCGAATGGATCCGAAAAGGAACCATGTGCGGGTAGTGGTGAATCAGATAGTGAACACCAGGCCAGAAAGCTTCATCAACCACCTGTGGACCAGTAAAGCGCTGGGTGCCACACGGCAGCTGTTTCTCCGGATCACCAAAGTTGGGTGGACACTTGTTGAACCTCTGCAAACCTGGGGGAATCTGGGCCAGGCCACGTTCACGAATAATCTTAGTTGCCTTATACGGACCCGGCGGAGGTTGGACAATGTACCGCGGCAGCTGATCAACGACAATTGTAGGAACTGCCTCAGAAGAAAGGGAGCCGCTACCAAACCTGTCAAATCCAAGACCAATTTACGCGGAAACAGGAAATGCGATTCAGGCCAAACAATCTGCCTATCCGCTGGAAGACCCTCAAACGGTGAAACCTCATACGGCGAAACCTGAAGAGGCGGAGGCTGCGGAGGCGGCACGTGTAGCTGAATCACCGGCTCCTCCTGCATAGGAACATCCAAGACCGCAGGAATATCTGGACGGTGGGATGGTCCAGGTTGGCCCAAGACGCCCACACCCTGGACTACTGGAACAGACGGAAGCTCGGAACCGGGGGTAGACCGCAAAGGGCCCGAACCCGGAGCCGCAGCGTCCGACCCACCAGATAGTCCAGACAAATTTAGATTCATCAAAGACGACAAACCTCCGGCCGACGTATCCAATAGGGGTTAACCGGGGGTTCCGGATAAAAGATCTTGAATAAATTTGGCATATGAGAAGTGTCAATTTTAAGAACAGCATAAATAAAAGCCAGAGGTTTCCAAGGTGGGGGAGTACCCAATTTGTTAAAAATTTGGAGTTGAGTCAGCCCGTATTGTTCTAAAGCAAAAAGCTGTTGTGGGGTACTGATATCAGGCAAAAGCTGAAAAAATGAGTCCTGAGCAAGGCGACGAAGGGTGTCGTCAAGCCCAGAAACTGAAATTGACATATCTAAGGCCGGAGAAAGACCAATTGGGTCAGGCCGATGGGGAGTAGAAAAACGCAGGGGTGGGATAGGAACGGACGGAAGGGGGGGGGGAGTTAACCCCTCCTGTCGAAGCCGGAGGACTGGAGCCTGAGCTGAAGAAGCAGGAACCGCAGGGGGCTGGACCACCGGAGCCATCCGCGCTGAAATTTGCGAAACAGGCGGCTGTTGTTGCGGAAGCCTTGCTCGCACCGGGGTGGAACTCGGAAGAGAAAGCGTCACAGGTGGAGCAGATGTCGGAAACAGACTAGAGGTCGTGACCCCCAGGAGTACCGGGACCACGATCAACAGAATAGCCACCACCCGGAACACGGCTAGAATCCATAGTGGAAGACTCAGACTGTCCAGGAACATGTGGCGGACAATGTGTGAGAGACTCCTGACTGCTAGACGCGCTTATACCTGACGAAGATGGAACGGGCTGCGCAATCGAAACCTCCCTCGTAGAATTTGAACAACAGTTTTGCGAAGTTTTGTGGTCTTCACCGGAATAGATACTGAAGCCGGCGGTAACAGGATCGGAACAGGCTGCTCCGGGAGCGGCGAAGCAGCAGTAGTAACCGATGCAGCAAAGACGGCAACCGAAGCCGAAGCAACAGAAGCAGCGGCCGAAGCAACAGAGGCAGCGGCCCGACGGCAGTCCGGGCGGCTGGTCGCTCATAATATTTGCGTGAAGCTTCGCTGACCTCGGAAGCCGTAGGCTTTTTGGGCGTATCTGCATACATGCCCAGTAGGTCATCCATGTGTAGGGTGAGACCGGGCGTGCAGGAACGGAGCGATTCCTGAAATGGGGAGACCGCCCAGAACCGACCGCGCCCGCACCCGACCG
>JASAND010028118.1:0-40327 GCA_030248195.1 Trissonchulus latispiculum | reverse complement strand
TCCGGGGTTGCTGCCGCCGATTGTCATCGAGGGTGCTAATGTCGAACCTCTGCGTTTGCAGCCAGGCCCTCCGATGCAAACAGTTGCACAGTTGTTCCCTATTTGGTCGCGAGCTCTGCAGGAGGCGGGTTTTTCGGCTCGTCTTCCTCAACCGATTCAGGGGTTAGGCGCTATTCCGCATAGGGAGAGGCTCAACTTTGTGGACACGTTTTGGCAGCGTATTCCTTCGGTGGGCACTCCGTTGCAAATGGAATTGCTTCCACTGCTGGGACTTCCTGTAGCTGAACTGCAAGAACGGGTTGGTCATCCTCCGCCTTTCTATGCTTTTGAGGTCGCCTACCACACAGTGGGACAGGGAGACACTCAGGTATTGGACCTGCTCCCCCTCTTCCCCCCCCCCTACTCCCACGTTGTTAATCTCCGGCGATCGTCGCTATTTCAGTCGCCTGCTCTCCTGATATCGGTTGGAAGCGGGGATTCCATCTCGGTCCACTTCGGGCCGTGGGCATCACGACCCGCTGACCGCGTCTCGGCCTGTTTTAATGGACGCCCAATGTCAAATTTCATTTGCTACCACTCCACCTGTGGTTTCTGTTCAGCAAGTACCGCCGTTTCAGCCTCCGCAGCCGGTGCTACATCCACCAGCGGCAACCATTCAGTGGCCGGCCACTCATGTTTTGAACCCGGTCTATCACCGTGTTGTGACTGATTTGGTTCTGGCTGATTCGGATATAGAGGGGTCTTCCACCTATTTGCATGCGGATTTGCCAAAGTATTTTGTTGATCCTGAAGACACGGTCTTTGAAGGAAATCCGCCGGTTGCCAATCCTCGGGACCGGCCAAAGTTCTTGAATGGGGCTGACCCGTACCGTATCTATCCGGGGGAGGATCGGTATGGTCTTCCGTTGGATAAGAAGGCGGGTACCCCACCTTTCTTGGGACCTCAACCCTTAGATCCCTGGGTTCGTCAATCAGTGGCCGAGCTTCTGGCGGTTTCGGATCTTGCTGTTCCGTTTCGCCAGTATGCAGATCGGTATTGGCAGTACGCGGAGCTTCCACCAGTACAGGCCATTTCGGGCTGTTCGGCTTTAAATCCGTACTTTGTACATACGATCGCCTTTTGGGACGAGTGGCTTCGTGGGCAGGCAGCCCCATTTGCTGTTCAATTTACAGCGCTTGATGAGTATCTTGAGGAACTGAACCGGCTGATTCCGGGGGCGCATGTGTCCTTTGAGACGCATCCCACCCCTGTTCCTCCGGGGTACGATCAACTTCGTATCCAACCTGAGCGTCCTGATTTTTGGCAGGCTACCTTGCGGTTACCACCTTTGGCTCGGGAAGGGGTCTTGGTTTTTCCGGGGATCGAATTAGTCGGGAAAGCTGCGCTGGAATCGTGTGCCAAAGTGGCCGCAATCGCCCAGCTTTACCCGTTTTTCTATATTTATCCATCTTTGTTTCGGTTTCAGCCTTTGCGTAAAATGATTGAAACTTGGACCAAAAAATCGAAGTTTTTAGAAAAGAAGGTTCAGGCGGTCATACAGGAGTCTCTTGCCCATGAAGCCATGCAGCCCGGTGAGGCCGAAAACTACGGCCCGGTGGTTCCCTTTTTTGGGGAACACATGGTGGCCTCCAACATGCATTATATCCCGGAAACCAATGAGCAGGGACATCGACCCTATTTAAAGGTCTATGGGCATGAACATCGTTTTTCTGAGGGGGGTTACCAACATCGTAAGACCGACTACTGGTTTTGTTTGCCCGAGCCCGCTCGCTACCTGGCCTCTCGGGGTTGCCCGTTTCAGGCTCTACAAGGTGCGAAGCATTATACCAGGGGCTGGTTCCACCAGTCAGTTCCGTTTCGCCGTTTTTGGGAACATCCGAAAATCCATGTGCGAGCATTTGTTATGCTCGAGGTCATTCGTGCAAAGGCTCAGGTTTGCCCATCGTATCGTGAGTGGCTTGCATCGACCGGGGTCCGTATCATTGCTGAGGCTTCGGATAATGAGTATTGGGGCATTGGCAAATCGCAAATAATGCTCCAACAGATGGGGCCTCAGGATTACGCACATCTGTCGTGTTTGAACCCAACTCCTGCGGCCCCCCATCAAAATTGGATGGGCAAACTGCACATGGTCTTGCGAAGCGAACTGTTTTCGGATCTACCTAACCTGGTTACGATAATGCGAGAAGAGCACCGCCAGCAGGAGGTCAAGGCGGCTGAGGCTAAGAACGTTTAGGGAGCGTTGTTGTGCGTTGTTGTTGTTGTTTGCAGCCCCGTGTATATGGAAATTTTCTTTAAAATTTTACTAGTGCCCGAGCTGATTTTCTTCTAAATTTTGTTTATCTTTTCTTGAGTATTTAACTTTTCCATGATGATCTTAAGGGTCTTTCTCGTTGATTAAATTCCATTCTGCGAAATTTCCTGCCGTGTTGTAGATTTTTGTCTCGTTTCTTGTTTGCTCGGGCACATTTGACATTTTGTGTATTTCTATTTACTCATCGTCTGGCTAAAGGAGTTCTGGGGTGGGCGGCTCGCTTTGTTGACCTAAGACTGGGACACGGAGTGAACCGTTCCCCCCAGACCCTTGGTTCTTATCTTTCTACATCTGACTAGTATCTAACAGTTTTCGAGTCTTCGCCGTGGTGTGGGTCTCCAAAGGTCGTTACCTAAAACTGGGTCGTCTTTGGGGCGCTCACACCGCTGTGACCATGCTACAGTTGAGGGGCTTTTTCATATCTATGTCGTGTCTTGTTAATCTGTTTTGTTTATTTCTTTTGCATTGATTCTATACTGGTATTGCTTTATCTACAGTACTTTAATTTTTGTTTTTGTGTTTAGGTGATGGTTGTTTTCTTGTACGGATCCCATACCCCCAGCTGCGCCAGGCGTGCCTCCCACGATGGATGTTAGCATGGAGCAGGGCCTCTGTTTTTCTGGTCTGGATGCGCCCGGAAGCTTAGTGGTGTTGGTCGGGGTCGGTTTTCCGGCAGTGGTGTGGTCGGGAGCTGGATTATTTCTCTGGTATCTGGGTGGATTGCCTTGCTTGGCAGTCCCGCTGGACCAATTCTATTCCTTTTGTTGGGTCAGCTGTCATTTTGCCTCTGTTTCTGACCCTTGTTTTGTTGTGGGGTCTGGTCCTCACTCTATATCTTGGCCTCCTGGCCTTTACTACTGCTGTGTGGCCGTACTTGGCTTACCTAGTTCTTCCCGGGTCTGGTCTGAATCCCGGTTGACTATATATGTGTTGTACTGTTTGGGTGGGCCATCTGTGCCCTTTTTGCTTTGGACTTTGTTTGGCTTCGGCCATTTTGAACTATTTTGGGTGGGTCCTATTCAGACCCGTGTCTATTGTTTGTATGCTCCCGGTGTGCTCTGGTCGGCCTGGTTGCTCTTTTATGAAGTCGTGGTCCCTTCCTTTGGCACGCCTAGGACGTTTCCGCTTCCCTATATTTTTTGTTTGTTGTGACTGTGCATTCCATTTTTTCTGCGTATATAGCGGGGGGGATTCTTTGTCTTTCGATGTTTATCACTACGTATAGGGAGGGTCCCAGTCTATTTGTTCCCCAGTTTCTTTTGTGTTGGGCGCTCCCTACTATTTGTGCTTATATCTCTGGTAGCTATTCACTGGTAGCTTGTTTTCTCTTGTTGGCCATGTTTTGCCATTACCGGTTCGCCTTACTGTTTGCCTTTAATTTCTTGTTTTTCATATTTCTACTGATTTTTGTGTTTCGCTTATCTCCTATGCATATACACCGCTAGCAACTATTTGTATTTGTCGTTTTCTTATAGGATCTTCGTTGGATTTCTTTCGTGGGGTTTTGTATCTGTTGGGATGGGTCCCCCAGTGGGTAGTGTCCCCGTTGTACTCTGTTCTTTCTGGCTGTTCGGCCTTCCGCGTGGGGGTCCATACGGGTGTCTAGTTGTGTTGTTTCTCAAAAATGTGTGTAGTTGTTCTTTAAAAGCTGTCAAAAAATTGTCTCTCGTTTCGTTTCGTTTAGTCGTTTGGTTCGTGTATCTGTTTCGTCTGTTCAAAGCTGGTTTAGTGTTTAGTTTCGGTCACAGCCGACACAGTTTTACCCAGTGTCAGTCCGAAGTGTCAGTCCGGACTCGTCTGTGAGCCGCGTAGTTCGCAGGCAAATGGGGATCGTCTGGCTCCATTTTTACTCTAGCTAGGCCTAACTCGCGTTTTATCTCTAAAAATACTACTTGAGGCCTCAAAACTAACGTAACCCAGTTTTACCATTGTCTAACTTTCTGTGGCACCCGTATTGATCGCCGCGCGGGGGGCCGGCGGCGGAAAAGAGGGGGTATTTTGTGGGATATTACCCATTGGGGTACTGGTAGCTAGCTGCGCAGCGCACTGCAGCACTCAAAATTATATGTTGTGCTAGCTTCACACATGCGATGTAAAGTATACTTTATTTGATGGAATTAGACAACCTTGAACCATTTCGATAATTGTTTCATGAATGATAAAAGTGATTTCTTTTGGGCTAGCTACACGAGTAGCACAAAGTATATATAAACGAGAAAAGTGTAGGTCCAGGCAGTCGTAGTTGCAATCGTGGTTGTCGTCGGGGAGTCAGATAAGTTGGGGGTTGACTTATTGGGTTGGAGTCGTTTTGACTGAGTTTAGGATATTGGGAGAGAGTAACGTCCTCCCCTCTACTGTGTTTATTCTACTGTCGTGCTCTCTGACTGTTTTATAGCAATTTCGTATAGCTGTTGAAGAATTGGTATGAGTCTTTGATGTTTAGTGTAGTAAAGTCTAGCGGTGTTCAAGTCTATTAGATCTAGGGACGGTCGCTTAGGGCCCATAGATAATTACTCTCCACTTGTATCTGCTAATTTATAACACTCTCGCTCCTTCTCTCATATTTGGCTAGGACTTAACATCACACACTGAACTCTTACTTGCAATCTTTACTGGAGTCCGACATTAGTTTATTACAGAGGTACACACATAGTACTTCACATCGGGTCACCGGGTCAGAGGTCTACCGGGTCACCGGGTCAAGTCTAAGTGACCCGGTTTTATCTCTGCATTATTCCGCTGTTGAGCTATCTATCGACCTTGGCTAAGCAACTGTGAGGGCATCTGAAAATAAAATCTAACAGAAATTCTTGCATTTTCAGGACTTGATGCATTCAAAATAATAGACGGCGGATTCTGCAATTCTGATGGCGACTGTTTAAGCAGGAACTGCCATCTGAACAAATGTTCCGCAAATGTGGTTGGAAGGGCCAAAGCTGGAGAGCCTTGCCAGACTGATACTGATTGCTACAGTAATCACTGCAGTCGCTCAAAGTGCGCAACAAAAGTCTCCCTGGAATAAATGAACAGTCCTCGGGTCTCCCCCCCCAGTGCTCAAGATTTTTAAAAACTTGACAAATTTTTGAAACTTGACCAATCGGGGTGAAATTTGGTATGGGCATGTTTTCGAATATATACGATGACAAAATTTCTCGATTTTGCGAAATTTGATTCTCTTGCGATTTGTCTCGATTTGAAAGTGGGAAGTCAAGGGAAACCAAAAAACTTCAGGCCCCAATTTTGCTCCAACGTTGTACATATAGAGATTTTAGGGGTCATAGAACACAAATCTGAAATCCGTTTTTGTTCGGCTAATTTTCTTAGCACGGTGTAAAGCTAACATCTTGAGATTACAACTTTAGCTCATTCAAAGAAAACGGAAGCGGCATCGTAAAAAGGACTAAAACAAGGGGAGGCAACCCATAAAATCCCGATGCGCAAATTTTTAGCAAAATTGGAGACTGAAAAATTTTGGGTGTCCCTTGGACCCACCTTGCCGATCCAAAAATCTTGGAAAATCCCAAATCACGAAATCAAAGTTTCGAAGCTAGCGTTGTCGAAAACATACCCATACCAAATTTCCAGACCCTAAAGGTCAAGTTTTAGAGATTTTGAGCACTGGGGGAGGTGCGGAGGAGGAAGTAAATTGGGAAATATATATATATATACCCAGCCTTCTGAAAATGACTGAAAATCTGTCTTGTGAAAATTAAAAACAATTTGACATTAAATAAACTAAATTCAAAAATAAAAAATAAGTGAAATGATCCATATTGTCTAGAATATATATATATATATATATATATATATATATATATATATATATATATATATATATATATATATATACAGTAGGAAGCGCATGACGTCTCCTCCGGTTTTCGGCTGGAATAATTCTGCAATATTTGCTCTTTGTCCTCATTCCTTTACTCCTCATTGGAGGATCAACTCCCCACGCAACGCTATGTTACGCCACTGAGGAATTTGCTACGGAAAGCCGGTGCCTTTCCACCTAAACTCCGGGTGGTGGGCAAACTGCTTCGTCTCCTACGAGTCACAGGAGCAGTTTGAATTTATAAGCTTTAAAGCAATACAGCCCTATAACCAATATATATATATATATATATATATATATATATATATATATATATATATATATATGCATATTATACTCTCATATATAATATGACAGCTGGCATACCCTATGTATTATAAGTGTGACGCATCCTCCCCACGCTAACGGCTGACCCCACCCGCAAAATTGGACCCCAGTAAACCCCTCTGCAAATTGGCACTCAACCGAAACGGCTTTACGCGGGTTTTTGTCTGTTTCGAGCTTTAGAACACAAGCATAGCGAGCGAATTTGTTTGATTCACTGGGGTCCAACTTGCTGGCGGGGGGGGTCAGTAGCGTGCAGAGGATGTGTCAGGCTGACAATACATAAAGAGCACACAGAGCTGTCATACTCTTATATATTATGTACTCTTGCTATTCCAATACAACGTTTTTTAATTCCATGTTTAATTGCTGCAAGCGACGAGAACATTGCAACAATTACAAGTAGCATGCAGTTAATGCTTGTAGTATATATTATGCAAACTACAAAAACAAAATATGTACAAAAGCATACTAACCTCAACACAGGAACAAAATTACAAGCAAGCGACAAGCTCTCCATATTTAAAGATACAGCCTATATGAAAAATCGTTCACAAGTAAAATATAAGTATACACTAGTACATACTAACGCGTAACAGTAGACAAAGTAACGCTAAGATTAAAGTAGCATGTAAAATAAAAGTGTAATGTATGTGTATATTATTTACAGCACCAAGATTTATAAAGAAAATTTCATTGAAACGGACTTCAGATTTTCCTCACTTTATAATAGCGAATCTAGACGTATACAACAGTGGAATAAAGGAAGTAACGAAAAAAGACTTTAGCTAGGCACTGAGAAATAATGACTAATTAATTTTAAGCTTCAGATTTTTATCATTGGACCCCCCCCCCCAGTCCACCTATGTTAACATTGACCCTACGGAAATAACACAATCATATATAAATGTTAGTTCACAACAATCTGAAATCACAGAAGAATATTGCATAAATAGGTATATAATAAAACTGTTCAAGTTATCATCAACTCTACTAGACTAACAAATGATTGCATCATAAAAATATTAGGCAAATAAACTAAAAAACAGCCATGGCACAGCTAAAAATAAGTGTTTAGAACTCAGCCAGCTTAAAATTTTGAAAGAGCTAATCATAAATTAACATAGGGTCGGGTTCTGGGGGGGGGCTTGTCTGCCAAAAAATTTTGAGAGGGCTTATACCGTGAACTAAAATTTTCAAGGGGGCTTCTGGGCTTATTCTAGGGAATTTTTCTTGGGGGGGCTCTTTGGAGGGGCCGCGTCATTTGGGGAGGGGCGAAAATTTTTCAAAATGTTTCTAAAAACATGCTAAAAATTGCTAAAAATTGTGATAATCGCCAAAAAATAAGCTGATTCAGTGGTTAAATAGGCAAATCGACTAGCCGAAAAATTTTGAAAATTTGACCTTCTGAGCAATTTTTTCAGGGCAAAAGAGGGGCACCCACTTTTCTTGGGGGGCGATTTTTGGGGGGAACGATTTTGGGGGGAGGATGCTTAGGGCCCGCCCCCCCGGTAGAATAAGCCCACACTCTTAAAAAGACTCCTGTAGAAATTAAAGGAATTCTTGTAGTTCTCTGCAAAAGTGCTCCTGTGCAGTCAGTCACTAGCGGAGCTTCCTGTATTTTCCACAAAAGTAATTTTTGTATTTTTAAAGGCCTCTCGAATAGTAAAAACTACAGTAATTTCCTGTACAAAATATATACTAAGGAGACCTGTAGTTTTGTTCAACTTTTTTGACAATCCTAAATCCGATACCAAACCTATACTTTTTACAAGACAAAACCTGCAAATTTTACTGGAGCGACCTGTTATTCCAAAAAGAGGGGGCATGAGTGGGGGGCGGCCGCTTCCAAAATATTTTCGGCAGGGAGCGGTCGTTACAAAAAATTCACCCACGGGGTGTTAAAAGACTGAAAATTTGAAAAAATTCAAAAATTTCAGTCTTCAAAAATTATGATCACTGCCACGCATATACTCAGTTTGCGTTATCAGCGCATCGAGTACTTTCCTGTAGGGTAAACCTGTTAACTAGTGAAAACTAGAGGTTTCAGTATTGAATACTGGTCTAACTTGTAATCCATTCTACCAAAGAAGATCCGGAAACACTACCAACGATATCCTGTAGAAACCACAAGACTTAACCTGTATTTTCTACAAAAGCTTTTGTATTTATCATCTACAAAAGTGATTCCTGTAGTTTAGTTTCTACTAGAACATTTCTAAGAGTGCAGGGCTTGTACCTCAAGAATAAATTAATTAAAGTTTTCGAAAAAATTAACGCTAATTTTATTAAAATTTGCAACTCTTTTCAAAATTTGTTCCAAATATTTCAATTTTTAGAAAATTTTCAAACTTTTAGCCGATTTTCACGAAAAATTAGAAATATTAGGTAAAACAATCCGGTGATGCGGAAATTTTTTAGAATTTTAGTGTAAAAACTATATTTTCCGGCCATTTTTGCTTAGCCCTCGTCTTAGCCCCTTTTGTCGTTACCCCTGGTCCCCGACTTCGGCAGAGCTTGCACCTTGTCCTGGCTGGGGGGGGGGATTGGCGTCCCCAGAACCCCCCGCGTTAACCCATGATGCTAATAGCTACATCTATTTGATATCAGAACAGCAACATTTCAGTTTATATAAAACCTAATTTGTGCCACAAAGATTTGAACATGTAATTTTAATTTGAACAAAGATTTAATGTCGATTTAATGTCGATGATTTATTTTAATTTAATGTTAAGGTAATATATCAGTCGTCAGAGTCAAAAAAAAACGAAACTAAAGTTTACACAGGATCACCGGTGAATCAACCAAAAAGTTTGCAAAAAACCAGAAAAATTGTCAATTGGTCGTTAGCAAAATTCTAGGCATTTTCACGTAAATTGAGATGGAGTTTCAAACATGTCAAAAGACCGAAAAATTTGGATCTTAAGTAGATGCCCCCCGCCATTAACATAAAGAGCGGCTTTTGTTCTGATAACAGAAATCAAGCGTGCCTAATTCCATACTCTTATGTAGCATGTACTCTTGGTAATACGCAAAAGTTTAAAATACATATCCATACATAATTAAATAAAAATATTCTGGTCACATGGTTGTCACAAATACACAATATACAAAAAACACAAAAAGAATACAAAAGACTGACTATAGAGACTAGACTAGGTACAACACACGAAAGGTATAAACGTATATATACACTGCTACAATTATCACAAAAAATGGAATATAGGTTATTAAGTAAACCGCAGATTCTATCCAAATACAAGTGACAATATCTATACCAATGTCATTACATATATATAATCTATTAATCACATGAATCAATCAATTAATCAATCAAAAATGGAATAACTCACGCAATTTGCAACCAAAAAAGTTAAAATTTGCTGTGTAGGACTTTCAGACAAGGGGAAATTCCTGAAAAAATCGCGGTAATACCATATACCAGTCTTTCTGGACATATAAAAACGGCGCTTTTTAAAATTGCACGGGAAATTTCAAAAAATGTTTTGTCGAAAAGAATGATCTCATTAGTCCGGTTCAGAAAATATATACTTTATGGTAGCTATCTTGAAGCGTTTTTGAGATATAAAGTAAACAATTTCGCTTTCTACCTTTTTTTGGTCAGACTTTAGTTACTCATTTGCGGGGGGTCCACTAAGTACCCAACTGCGGGGGGGTGGGCCGTGAGCGTGCAGAGCATGGCTCAGCTGCTGATAACATAGAGTGTGATGCTTGCCACACTCTTATATATTATGTACTCTTTGGGTGATGTAACCATAGAACCGAAAGCGGCCTTTTTGGCTAGATCAGCTGTAAATTTCTAGTGCATAAAACAAGATTGGTCTGACTCTGGGTGTCCATGTATGATTTTCAGTCTTCAAAAAGTCCATACAACTACAACACAACACACATTCTTAGGAACTGTTTATTTTCTAAAATTTAAATTTTCAGCACTAATTTGAACACACACACACACACACAGGCTATATATAAGTCTATTTTGCAAATTGTAAGCTTTTTGAGAATACAGAATCTGGCTGCCAATGAAGGCTTGCATTTTGCAGCTTTATATCGACCACTGACCCTAAAGGAGGACTTTTCTTGTCAAGTTAACTGAGCCAGAGTTGGTCGCGGGCCGGATTTTTGCTACCCGGCCCGGCCCGCGGCCCGCAGACAAGTGGTACCCGCAAAAAAATTTCGCTCAACTCACGTGGATATGCTGATTTATTTTACAGAAACTATTGTATATTTTGTATACTGACCAATAATTCGAAGCTCACACATGCTTTAAGGTGAAAATTGTGGTTTTAAAATAGACCACTGTTCAAGATTAGACTCCAGTTCCTGTTGCTAACATGAAGCTAGAATTTTTGTTGCAAACAATCCTTTGTTTTTGATTCTGCTCCTGAACATAGATTTCCTTCCGGTTCCTAAAAATAGGTCTCCGTTCTTGTTCTTAGAACCAGTTTCTGTTCCTATTTCTAAAATTAGACTTCCACTCCTGTTCCTAAAAGTAGACCACGGTTTTTGTTCCTATTTATGCTCCGGTTGGTTCCTTTGCCCCTCTGTTCCGATGCCAGCATTGACTTTAGTTTGCAGTCAATTTATATGTTTAATTCTAAACAAGAGTACTTTAACGCAATCACACAAAAATTTGTATTGATAACTAAATAATATTTGTGATGATTCATACTAGACTCAATTAAATTGATATATTCCTTAGTTTTAAAGCAAGTATGCACAAACCGCGCAGGCGCAGTAATTGTGTTTGATAAATAAATCTGAATTTTACAGTAATCACGCAAACATTTTATGTTTTATTGGGTCTGAAGTTCCCTAAAGTATGAGTAGTGCTGGGATGTCTGGTCGGCATTTTTATTACACCAATGCAGCAAAGAAACACTATTATAGCTCTGAAGACTGTCAAAACTAAATGAGAAATCAAAATGCAAATGCAATATGACTGTTACGTATATTAACTATTAAATTTCACTTAGTTTTTAGGACAAAAATAGTTTAAATATTCAGGTTAGGCCCCCGCAGATACCTGTAGTGCGGGCACTGAAATTTGCTGATACCCACCCCCCGCCCCGCGGGTACTCGCGGCCCGCGACTAACTCTGAGCTAAACCATAACTTTTTGCAGACACAGAGAACGTACAAGTTAACATTTTGCAACATTCCTGAGGCAGTGTAATTAGTGCTACACTAGTCAGTGCGTAAATACCGCGCTCTAGATATTGCGTGGCCAGGTTCTTGTACATCCCTTGCGAAAGTTTGGTCACTAAACTTGCTCCAATATGTAGAGATAGTAGATTACTTTCACGAACTACGTATTTGTGTGATGTTTGCTCCACAGCCCTGAAATAATTGTAAGCCCATACTGAACTGAGCCATGGTGATATCGAAAAACCTTACGTGGATTGGATTCAACAGGTCATAGAACCGTATAAGCAGCTTTCCAGCCACATCGGAGTCGGAGTTTTTGAACTTCCTATATTTTAGCTATTGTGTGATTCGGTGACAGTTTTGGACCATATATATATGTTACGGGCAGATGAATAAATTGGACACTTCTGAAAGTGTCCAGACAGATAGATAAATTATGCATGTGCGCAGACAGATAGATAAATTCTTACAATTATCGCATTCTGTCCGGACAGATGAGTAAATTATCTATGTGTCCAGAACAAGGTTGGACAGATGCGTAAATTTTTAAACTAAGAACTAACAGTTCAGAATATTTGTGTTTATATCTGTTGTTTAACTTCAGTATTGTTCGTCACTTTATTTTTTATAGTTTATGCATTGTTCTAAAGCTTGTTACTACATTTTATTAGCTTATATTTTATTAAATTTTAAATCTGTTACTTGACTTAATTAATTTTATATATCATTTATTAGATTTCGTTCCAATTATTGATCGCTATTGATAATTTATTTATTTGTTAATTAATTTTAATTATATATTTTATGTACTTATTTGTGAAATTTTGGTGCCGTTATTTTAACGTAATTTAAAATGGAAACCAACGGTGAAACTAACAAGAATTAAATTTACATTTTATGCTAACGTATAATTATTTATTTATATACGTATTGCCTAATCTCTTTTTAATGGCAATTACATACAAATAAGTACACAAAATAATTATTAAATAAAAATGTTATAATTTATAAAATTAACAAAATCAAATAAGACATTTTGAAATTTAAGCAATCATAAGCTAATAAAATATAATAACAAGCTTTGCTTTAGAACGATGAATTAACTATTTAAAATAAAGTAAAGAATAATACTGAAGTTAAATAGCTATAAACAGCTATAAGCACAAATATTTTCCATTAATAGTTCTTAGTTTAAAAATTTACGCATCTGTCCAACCTTATTCTGGACACATAGATAATTTACTCATCTGTCCGGACAGAATGCGATAATTGTAAGAATTTATCTATCTGTCTGCGCACATGCATAATTTATCTATCTGTCTGGACACTTTCAGAAGTGTCCAATTTATTCATCTGCCCGTAACATATATACTGTTGTCGTATAATTTAGCCAAATTTTTGAAAAAACCAAAATTAAAAAATTGCTAAAAATTGCCAATTTCGCTCCAAAAAATCTCGAAACTGGTAAGGGGAACAACGGAACTATTGGTATTATTGAAACCACCAATTCATGTATATACCAGTGATGGAACCGGGTCACTTAGGCTTGACCCGGTTACTCGGTGACCCGGTTGAGCCCTGACCTGGTGAACCGATGACCCGGTGACCCGGTTTTTCAGAAAATTCAAAAAACTGCCAAAAAGTTTTGATTTTGCCCCCAAAACGCTAAATTTTTGACTTCTAATGTTCCATGACCACCCCGAAAGAATAACTATGACTCTATGTTGTTTCTCTTGGTTTTAAAAAGTATTTAATAATAGCTGAAGCATTTTCTAAACTTATGCAGAAATGAGTTGACAAAACCAATAATTTATCCGTCTGCAAAATTTTGCAATCTAAAATCTGAGTACTTGTTCAAAAATGCGGAGAAGGAGTCCTTTAAAAATTTCATTAATTTTCATTTCATTTTTGGTTTCATTAACTATTGTGTTACATTAAATTAAACGATCACTTATCTTCAACATTTACCTTGGTTGCAAAAACAGTCTGAAACCATATGATATATAGTTTATGTTAAATTTATTATTTATGCAATAATCATGAACCGATAAAGCTAAACAATAATCTGCCAGATACAGACAGATTCAAATAACCTCAAGCTGCGAAAATGCTCAAGACTATAATAAAGAAGTAAGCAAATTAATATTTCGAACAAAAATTTAATATAAAATTTTAGTTTGGTAATCCAAACATTTGTAAAATTTGAGGTAAATTCAGAAAACCGGGTCAAGACCGGGTCGAAGCTCTTGACCCGGTGACCCGGTCTAAAAAGTGACCCGAACTGACCCGGTGACCCGGTGGCCCGGTTCCATCTCTGGTATATACTATGGAACCCTGGAATTAGAATTTTTATTTGGGACTTTGAATTGGAGTATTTTACAATTGTTTCCGAAAACCCCACTTTTCAGCTGCAAGAAACGTCGCATTTTGACAATTCTTCACTGTTTGCGATAAATGAAAATTTTCAAAACATTTTAGGGGCCTAAATCAAAAGTCTACTTTCGCGTAGCGCCGTTTATGACCATAGCTACATTATAAATGCAAAATTATACAGGATTATGACTGTTAGTCGAGAGATTTTTTGGCGCAAGAATAAAATCACCACTTTTTCAGTCTCCTATGTTTAACACATTCAGACCCCAACTTTGACGTGAAATTACTCAATAATCGTAAGAGATACAAGTTTAATTTTAAAACTCGTTAAGATATGCCACATTCAGATCATTATATATATATATATATATATATATATATATATATATATGTATGTATGTATGTGTGTGTGTGTGTGTGTGTGTGTTTTCCGGATTTTCCGGATTTTCCGGGTCGCTGAACACGAATCTGAAGAAAACCGTTTTTCGATATAGCTTTTTATTTAGCTAGAAATAATCTACAGTTGAAAGCTTAACGTTTAAGCTCATCTAGCTAACGAAAAGCAGTATCGAAAAACTGTTTTCAGATTCGTGTTCAGCGACCCTGAAAACCCCTGTAAACAACCTTTCAGCAAAATTGGAGAAAAAATTTTAAATTTTCCCGCAGTCACAACGGAAGTGTCCTGGCTTTTTCCTAGGCAAAAATTTCTGGGGGGAAGTCTGGGGGGTCCCCCCCCCCCCAGGTCTGGGGGGACTCGGATTTCTGGGGGGGGGAAGAAAAATTTTCCTGAAAATGCCTAAAAATAGCTATTTTTTGCTGCTGAGCTAAAAAACTAACTATTTTTAACTTAAATTTAAGCTTAAAAATTTTTCAAAATTTACCCTCAAAACCCTATTTTTCCGGGCACTTTAGAGTTCTGGGGGGGGAAGTCCCGAATCCTGGGGGGGGGCGATTCTGGGGGGGGGGGACGAATTTCTGGGGGCCCCCACCCCCCCCCCCCCCCGTAAGAAAAAGCCAGGTGTCAGAAGTTCTGATGTAGTCCGTATATATAGTGTTGTTTAGTACAATGTAATTTAGTCCCAAAAGTTGGTTTTCAGAAGGTTGCAAGTACGGAAAGGTCTGGAAATGTTCTATTCGGATGCGTTGCACTTGAGAAATATCTTAGCTTTTTCTCTGGACTTTTCAGATTAAATTGTCCTATATAATTAATTGGTCTGGAAACGCCCGCCCTCCCTATGTGATGGAGTTGTGCTTTGCCAATGGATCTCTCTATGTTATTGATGGGGAAGCGGTTTTATGTTGTAAAGATGGACTACAGCTTCGTGTATCCACAGGTGTGTTAGGTAATCGGTATATATATGAAAGTTTTTTTGTGTTTTCCCTGGATTAGAATTTTTGTCGTCACGATGCGAGACGGGTAGTCCAAATTTCTCTGCGAAGGGCTGGCATTTTGTAGGGGTGGGGCCCCCACTTTTCGATGTTCCCCCACTTTCGCCTCCCTTCACTTTTCGGCAAGCCCCTCGCCCAAAAGTGTCTAAAAGCTGAATTTTCGAAGTCAAATTTTCAAAGTTAATTAATTTTTTAGCTAAGTTTGAGCGTAAAACAGCGAGTTTTTGCATTTTTATCTCAAAAATGCTATTTTTTTCTAAAAATTTAGGTCTGATGATATCACGTAATATATACTCATTTGGTGTGCCCCCTCCCCACTTTTGGGAAGTTTTAAAACCATAAAAGAATGCCAGAAAGAGGTCTTAACTGTGGACTTTGCAATAATCAGTCTAGTAAGCGCTGAGATTCTCGTATTCTCGACTCTCGTAGGTATACATTCCATAAGCCAGACATTTCCTAATCTCGTTAATCTGGCTTCTTTTAGGCCAAAATTTATGGGGGGCGATATGGGGGCTCAAAGTTGCTCCCCCTATCCCCATCGATGGGGGGGCTCACCAAAAATGGGGGGCATATATGTTTTTGAAAAAAATTTGCAAATTTTACGTTTTTTGTGTAAAAACTGCCAAAGTCGCTAAAAAATTACTAATTTCAGGTGTTTTTTAAGCTAAAATAGCGAAAATTTAGAGCCCACGGCGTACCGATATGTGCTTAGTCCCTTCGGGGATCTTAGAAAGCCTTGTGGCAGCGGGGAGTCGAACCTCGGACTGTCGGATCCTCAGTCGACCTCCTTAAACCACTCGGCCGTCACGGATGTCCTGGGTTTATTTTCGGCGAAAACAGTAGGGGTGGGGAGAGGGGGGGAGCCCCCCACTAGTGGGGGAGGGGGGAATACAGTAAAATATCTTGTTTTCTACACAAAATGCTGCTATAACTATGCTAAAAAGTGCTCAAAAATTAAGTCTGAGTACCAAAATAAACGATTTTTTGCCGAAATTTTTGAAAGTTTTGACCAAAAATCCTTAAAATTTGGCATTTTCTGGACATCTCATAGTGAGTGGGGGGAAGCCCACAAAATTGAGGGTGGGGCCGAGTGGGGGGGAAGGGGTCCAGTGAGGGAAACACGAAAAACCCCCCTGCCCTCGCCCCAGTAAATACCCAGGATGTCTTCGACCCATGTCATATTATATATATACGTGCAGTTCTGATGAGATGCCATTTCGAACTTCGAAGAAGGATTATACATGGTTTTTATTGTTTCAGATAATCCGGCTGTGATCTATGGTGCCAAAGATTTCCAGTGTCTGGGCTCCGGCATACGCTCAGTGCTGGGCTTGTTGCGTCTTAACAGCAACGGCAGCAACAGTAACACTACTGCTGCTGCAACGGGAAGCAATGCTAGGCCCGCGGAATTTCCGTCCACCGGTACCGATCGTCAGGCAGACGCCAGTAGGGAGTCTGGTTGCTCCAGTTCTTCCGAATTTTCCTACCTAATTCTGGTCATCGAACAGACGGCCATTGGTCCACATCCGCTGAACGGTGCAGAAATCTATCGAATCGATCGAGCCGTTGCCGTGGAAATTGATGGCGAGCACGCTCTGCCGGCCTGGATTTCCGACCAGTCCGAGGGAACGGATTTTTCCGCCTCCGGTTCCGGACTTACTGGATGTGCTCGACATTCGCCGCCGGAAGATCAGAACGGAAGTCGAGTTCGAGTTCCGGGTTCCGGTTCCGGGAGCAAACGGCGCCTGCGACCTCCCCTACTTTTGGGCTCGGGTGGAAATTCGGGGGGCTCCGCCCCCAGACTTCCCAAGGGGGGCACGGCCGTGCTTCGCTCCCTGAAAACGATGGCGGGTCATGTTTCTGGGGGTCTGAGCGGAGCTGGAACTAAACCGAATTCGGATGGAACCGGTTCGGGTGTTTCGGAAAATTTGGTCGGCGATAATTTTTCCGATGATTTGTCCCAGCAGCGCGAATTGACCAGTCAAGCCAGCAGGCGCCTATTGCAGGGAGTTTTGCGAACTATCAACGAATCGGGTGCTTTCTATTACTGTTGTTGTTCCTCTCCGTCAAGGTTTCAGAATGTCGACAACTGTCCTCAAAATGTCGACTACCCATTTGACCTAACCCTGAGCACTCTGCGCTATTCTAAACTGAGGCAAACTGAAAAACCGAGTGAGCCAATTCAGATGGTCACAGATGAGCGATTCTTTTGGAATCGATCCATGCTCAGTGATCTTATCGATCAAATCAATTCCCCTAGCGATCAGTTGCGGTTCAATAAATCGATGATTCGCCGATGGATCCGGCCCGTTATTCAGGGTTACGTTGAACTGCAACGCATCCCCTTCCACCTACCGTCGTTGGATGGTGGGCCCCCACTCTCCCCCGGCCCCAGCCCGGACCCAGACCCGGATATCGTTTGCCCGATTGAGATTATGCTAATTTCCCGTCGCAGTACCCATCGGGCCGGTACCCGCTACATCAAACGCGGTATCAATGGCCAAGGCCATGTGGCGAACTATGTCGAAACCGAACAGCTTCTGGCCATAAACGGACATCTGCTCTCCTTTGTCCAGGTGCGTGGCTCTGTCCCCGTGTTTTGGTCCCAACGCGGTTTCAAGTACAAACCCCCGCCGGTTCTGGACCGGCCTAAATCTGACAGTATGCCAGCTTTCAGCCGCCATTTTGACACACAGCTGGCCCACTATGGCGCACCCCTGGTGATACTTAATCTGGTCGAACAGGCTGGTAAAGAGCAAGTCCTCTCCGAGGCTTTCTTGGATCACATCCTAAGTCTAGATTCTGACCAGTTGACCTATGTCAGTTTCGATTTTCACGAGCACTGTCGAGCACTGCGATTTGATCGAGTTAGTTTGCTGGTCGATGCCCTTGGGGAGTGGCTGCGTCGTATTGGCTTTACCTGGTTGGACAAACATCAAGATCTGGCCTGCGGCCAGAGGGGCGTTTTTCGGACCAACTGTGTCGACTGTTTGGACCGGACCAATGTGGTCCAGTCGGCCCTTGCCCAGACCATCCTAGAAATTCAGCTCCGCAAATTTGGCCTAATGGAACCCGAGCAGCCCCTACCAGACCCAGTGCATCTGGTCCTCAAGGCCATGTGGGCCAACAACGGAGACAGTCTTAGTCGGCAGTATGCTGGCACGGCCGCCCTGAAAGGGGACTATACCCGGACCGGGCAGCGAAATCTGGGCGGAATGATGCGCGATGGCTATCATTCGGCCAGCCGCTACTACCTCTCCCATATGAAGGATGTGAAGAAACAGGCGGCCATTGATGCGTTTCTAGGTAAGGGGAGCGGCCCAGGGGGTGCTGGGGGAATCGTGGGGCGCCAGGCCTCTGTGGAGCAGGAGCACCAATGGCTCCTCCGAGAGCGCGATGAGCAACTGCGACTCCTGGTACAGGACTGTCAACGACTCCTACTCCCTGAGGGGGAAGTTTTGCTGGGCAGTTGGGCCCTAATTGACGCTGACCCCGGGACCTCTGACCCCCTGCAAGAGGATATGGACTTGGTCGTGCTGCTGTCCAAAGAGGCTTACTATGTCAGTCCTTATGACGAGGAATTGGACAAGTTTACGGACTGTGTCCGCGTTCCCCTACAGGATGTGGACCGCCTGGAGTGCGGGTATATGGCCCTGTCGACCCTGTTCGGGGTGACCAAGACCAAAGCCTACTGTATTCGAGTTTGGTATCGTTTGGAGGGTTCTTCTGTGGGATATTTTCATGTCTGGCGTTCCGCGTCAGTCCGGCTGTTTAATAATATGGCCATCCCGTTGAAATCGGAGGAAGAGGCGCGGGAATACCTGATTTCGATTTCCGAACAGTTTCGGGTGGCCCTCTGCCTTCAGGGACGTCAACCGGCCGAAATTCGATGTGATCTCCTGGATCGATTAGATCGGAAACGATCCAGACTTCGACCGGATCACTCCAGTTCTGGAACCCTGGTCCCCTCCCCGCAGAACTTTGCCCGCAGTTTTGGTGGTCTGGTAAGGCGGGAGTTGAACCCCCTGGCCGGGCTGCGGAAAGTGGCGGCCTATCGACGTCAGAAACAGACGACTGACGCCGACAGCACTCGAATTGCTGCCGATTCGACGGGCCTGGTTGTGGCTAGCGGAGGTGATTTTCTATCTCCTGTAACACCTGGTTTGATCCCTGTACCTAGCTCTCAGTCCCTACGGGGCCTAGACCCTACCATGGACCTGGATAACCCCTCCAACCCTGCACCACCGGATCTACTGTTTTGTGATGAGGCGGGTCTCCTCTTTAGCAGTACTCCCCTGTCACCGACCACTGCTTCTCAGTTTCGTCTCCAAATTTCTTCCCCTCAGCCCCCCGCCAACGTTCTTGCCGATGGCACCAGTGCCAGCAGCAGTCTATCGAATTTGGTGGGCCTCCCACTCCCAGTTCATCTAATCTCACCCCTCATTCTAGGATCTCAACGACCGGTACCCTCTCCGCCCCCCAGTTTTCTCATTGCACCGCCCAATCACGGGGCCACCGATATTCTGTCCCCTCGGTCCGTCACCTTCACCATGTCGCCGATGTCACCACCCTCCGATGGCCAGACGGATCATGGATCGGATCTACTGCTGTTGCGTGAAGACGGTGAATCTTCCACCTCGGGAGATTTGCGCATGCGCAATCCTCTGGATGCTCCTCCCGCCTTACCCCAGGTTGCATCTGAGATTGCCCTTGGGGGCTCTGGGGGCTGGGGGCAAAGCCCTAACCAGATGAACTCTATGATGACCGTTCCTCCCAACCCTCTGAAAGTATCCCATAGTGACGGGGCCCTAAGGGGGCAGCCGGCTGACCCCCAAAACCCCCAGGGGGTGAGCCCCCAGCCCCCGTCGAGCGGTGGGGGTGGGGCAGGAAAACCCTTGCTTCCTGGCTCCTCCTTTCTGAACAGTTATCATGGGGTAGCTCGGAGAGCACCCCCATAATATGAGCTAAAACGGTCAAATGCAGCCTTTGAAAACGTTAATTAAAAGCAAAACTAATTAACGGTAAGGAGTTGAGAGCTAAAATTTGCATTTCTGAAATCTCCAGGCCAAGAGCTTTCGAATGATACCAAACTTGCCCGGAAAAAATGAACTTTGAAAAAATCGACTTTTCTGACCACTTTGTATGTGTGGTTTTTTTTCTGTTGTGTTCGTCCTTTACGCTTTTGTACAATTTTGTGTCCAACGGATTTTTCACATGGCTTATGGTGGTAACCTTTACCTATTATTATCTTGTTAGCATAACCATGAACCTGTTCACTATTGATTATTTTTGCCCAATTTGGCTCCTAGCGATTTTTACAGACTGTCAAACATGGGGTTGCGAAGCGTTTGGACTTAGAAATTTTTCGAGGCCCCAACATAGAAAATTGTCAAAAAGTCGTCTAAAATAGCGTTTTTCGGCCATTTGGTGGTGCGCATATATAGTAAATCGGGGGTGCTGAAAACGATGAGCATATCGCCGAAACCGACGGATGTGACCCTCGGGCTGCATGGCGCCCGTGGTTCCTCGCCCAGGGTCAAAGTTGGGAAAAGTCCCCAAAAACAGCTATTTTCGGCCATTTGGTGGTGCCCATATATAGGAAATCGGGGTCGCTGAAAACGATGAGCATATCGCCGAAACCGACGGATGTGACCCTCGGGCTGCATGGCGCCCGTGGTTCCTCGCCCAGGGTCAAAGTTGGGAAAAGTCCCCAAAAACAGCTATTTTCGGCCATTTGGTGGTGCCCATATATAGGAAATCGGGGTCGCTGAAAACGATGAGCATATCGCCGAAACCGACGGATGTGACCCTCGGGCTGCATGGCGCCCGTGGTTCCTCGCCCAGGGTCAAAGTTGGGAAAAGTCCCCAAAAACAGCTATTTTCGGCCATTTGGTGGTGCCCATATATAGTAAATCGGGGTCGCTGAAAACGATGAGCATACTGCCGATACCGTCCGAAGTGACCACTGGTCAGCATGGCTCCCGTGGTTCCTCGCCCGGGGTCAAAGTTGGGAAAACTCACTATAAACAGCGGTTTTCGGCGTTTTGGTTGGGGGCATATATAGTAAATCGACTACGCTCGTTTCAATGGGCATATTTCTGAAACCGATGGAAGTGACCAGTGGTCACTACGGCCTAGGGGACCTATTGACCACTGGTCAAACGGCCTAAAACAGCGTTTTTTGGCGTTTTGGCCGGGGGCATATATAGTAAATCGACTACGCTCGTTTCAATGGGCATATTTCCGAAACCGATGGAAGTGACCACTGGTCACTATGGCCTCGGGGGCCTATTGACCACTGGTCAAATGGCCTAAAACAGCGTTTTTCGGCGTTTTGGTCGGGGGCATATATAGTATATCGACTACGCTCGTTTCAATGGGCATATTGCCGAAACCGATGGAAGTGACCACTGGTCACTATGGCCTCGGGGGCCTATTGACCACTGGTCAAATGGCCTAAAACAGCGTTTTTCGGCGTTTTGGTCGGGGACATACATAGTATATCGACTACGCTCGTTTCAATGGGCATATTGCCGAAACCGATGGAAGTGACCAGTGGTCACTACGGCCTAGGGGACCTATTGACCACTGGTCAAACGGCCTAAAACAGCGTTTTTCGGCGTTTTTGTCGGGGGCAAATATAGTAAATCGACTACGCTCGTTTCAATGGGCATATTGCCGAAACCGATGGAAGTGACCACTGGTCACTATGGCCTCGGGGGCCTATTGACCACTGGTCAAATGGCCTAAAACAGCGTTTTTCGGCGTTTTGGTCGGGGGCATATATAGTATATCGACTACGCTCGTTTCAATGGGCATATTGCCGAAACCGATGGAAGTGACCAGTGGTCACTACGGCCTAGGGGACCTATTGACCACTGGTCAAACGGCCTAAAACAGCGTTTTTCGGCGTTTTGGTCGGGGGCATATATAGTAAATCGACTACGCTCGTTTCAATGGGCATATTGCCGAAACCGATGGAAGTGACCACTGGTCACTATGGCCTCGGGGGCCTATTGACCACTGGTCAAATGGCCTAAAACAGCGTTTTTCGGCGTTTTGGTCGGGGGCATATATAGTAAATCGACTACGCTCGTTTCAATGGGCATATTGCCGAAACCGATGGAAGTGACCAGTGGTCACTACGGCCTAGGGGACCTATTGACCACTGGTCAAACGGCCTAAAACAGCGTTTTTCGGCGTTTTGTCGGGGGCATATATAGTAAATCGACTACGCTCGTTTCAATGGGCATATTGCCGAAACCGATGGAAGTGACCAGTGGTCACTACGGCCTAGGGGACCTATTGACCACTGGTCAAACGGCCTAAAACAGCGTTTTTTGGCGTTTTGGTCGGGGGCATATATAGTAAATCGACTACGCTCGTTTCAATGGGCATATCGCCGAAACCGACGGATGTGACCCTCGGGCTGCATGGCGCTCGTGGTTCCTCGGCCAGGGTCAACGTTGGGAAAAGTCCCCAAAAACAGCGGTGGGTGGGTCCTGTGTGGGTCAAAATGAGATCGAATATGCTGCCACGTACTCTACAACAATACCAAAAATGGAAGAAGACAAGTAGGAAAAATGCTCCTTGCAGTCGCATGTAAAATGCAATATGAGCTAAGGGCAGCATTTAAATACGTAAAAGACAAGAGTTAAAATACTTAATATGAGCCAGCATCTAAATGGGTAGAAGACAAGATTCAAAATGCTTAATATGAGCCAGCATTTAAATGTCTAAAAGACAAGATTTAAATGCTTAATATGAGCAGCTCGCTTTCTCGGGCTCATATTGACGCCACATTTACAGCCACTTAAATGACTCCTTCAAGGCCCGTTATTTTCGCCAATGTGACATGCGTCAAATTCCTATTTATTTGTCAAGTTGTCTAACCACAAGATAACTCTAAGCAATTTAATTAAAACAAACGCTTTTATTTCGAAAACGTATTACTTGTCAGCTTATTTCTGTTTTTACGGTCCAGCTCATCTCTTTCAGAAGTCAGTTATAGCAAGCTGCCAGCTGAAATCGCACTAGTATGTAAGCTAAACTATATATATATATAACGTAATATAACAAGCGCTATAATATGCGGGGCTAGAGCTATAACGTCATTACGATTACGTGCTGAATAAGGATCTGACAGTTCCTGCAGTTGTCTTTATAGCGACTAATAGAGGCGTTTAGGTCAGGAGATGTGTATATACATTTTAGTCGACATTTCTTGACCCTCACTGAGTACCTTGAGGTTTACTTACAAGCTTGAAGGCGTCAATATGAGCCCGAGAAAGCGAGCTGCTCATATTAAGCATTTAAATCTTGTCTTTTAGACATTTAAATGCTGGCTCATATTAAGCATTTTGAATCTTGTCTTATACCCATTTAGATGCTGGCTCATATTAAGTATTTTAACTATTAAGTATTTTAACTCTTGTCTTTTACGTATTTAAATGCTGCCCTTAGCTCATATTGCATTTTACATGCGACTGCAAGGAGCATTTTTCCTACTTGTATATATATATATACCCTACAGGAAAGTACTCAATGCGCTGATAACGCAAACTGAGTATATAAGGGTGGCAGTGATCATAATTTTTGAAGACTGAAATTTTTGAATTTTTTCAAATTTTCAGTCTTTTAACTGTGGTTGGTGAATTTTTTGGTGGTGGTTTTAGTTGGTGAATTTTTTGTAGCGGCCGCTCCCTGCCGAAAATATTTTGGGAGCGGTCGCCCCCCGCTCATGCCCCCTCTTTTTGGAATAACAGGTTGCTCCAGTAAAATTTACAGGTTTTGTCTTGTAAAAAGTACAGGTTTGGTATCGGATTTAGGATTGTCAAAAAAGTTGAACAAAACTACAGGTCTCCTCAGTATATATTTTGTACAGGAAATTCCTGTAGTTTTTACTATTCGAGAGGTAAGGTAAAGGTAAAGGTTTACCCCAGGAGATATCTCCGTCCTGCCACAGGACATGGGGTGCCGGTGCTCATCCCCGGATTCTCAGCCGTAGAGCCAGGAGTGTCACCTCAAATGATGACTGCATCCGTGGAAGGGGGCCCGGCCCTTCTGCACAGACTCCTGTTACCTTCCCACCGTAGTGGTACCCATTTACCGACCAGTAAAGGATGGATAGCTGGGTTGGCTAGAGTCGAGAAAGCTTTGTGGCCTCCGGGGATCGAACCACCGACCGTAAGATCGGAACTTCTGACCAGCGCCTTAGACCACTCGGCCATCTCGACACTCGACATCTCGAGAGGCCTTTAAAAATACAAAAATTACTTTTGTGGAAAATACAGGAAGCTCCGCTAGTGACTGACCGCACAGGAGCACTTTTGTAGAAAACTACAAGAGTTCCTTTAATTTCTACAGGAGTCTTTTTAAGAGTGTGAGCTTATTCTACTCGGGAGGGCCCTATAAGCATCCTCCCCCCAAAATCGTTCCCCCCAAAATCCCCCCCAAGAAAAGTGTGTGCCCCTCTGTTGCCCTGAAAAAAATTGCTCAGAAGGCCAAATTTTCAAAACTGCCAGTTTTTGTAGAGAGTCTATGGTAAAGTCCCTTTGATGGGGATAGTAGATGGCGGTGACGTGTGATGGTAGTAGATACAGTATATAGTATAGTTTGTGGATTATGTAAGCTCAGTATAAAGAGCAACTACTTGGCATAACTGTTTCTTAACAATGAAATAAAATCCTACATATATCTCCAGATTATAAAGTTCTGCAGTAGAAACGTTACTATAGGTATTTAAGTAATAGCTTTAATCTCAGGTTTTCTTATGTAGGCTTTTCATTTCTTTCTTTATTTTCCACATCCTCCGGCGGCCCAATAAGGTTGTCATCAATGTCAACCTCCAGTGGAATTAGTTCCTTTATCGCCCTCCGAGATATAGTCCCATTGGCTAATTGGATCTTAGCGTAACGTGTACGCCCGTCCGCTGAAGCGAATAGTTCCACCAGTTTAGCCAATTTCCAAGTATTCCTGGGGCCGCCAGCCTTGAGTAGGTATACCTGGCCGATGGTAGGGTACCACTCCTTTTCCCCCTTTCTCGCCCTGAAATGGGACACATGGGAAGCCCGAAGTTCCTGTAGGTAATGGGACCCCCAATACTTCCAAAACTGATCTAACTTCTTTTGGATAAGGGAATAGTGTTTGAGCAGAGTCTCTTTGCGTGCTGGTTGGAAATCTGGATCATTTGGATTTTCATCGCTCGCAGGCAGGTGTAGACGGGAGGACGGCGCTATGAAGTCAGCAGGGCTCAGAGTGTTAATGTCCTTGTATTCACCCGTCATGTTCAGTAACGGGCGACAGTTCAAGGTGGCCTCGATTTCGCAGATGAGAGTACGCAGAGCATCGTCAGTGATCTTGGTTTTCCAAAGGACCTTCCGCAGCGCCCTTTTGACAAGGCCTACCAATCGTTCGTAGACCCCACCATACCATGGAGATGCCTCTGGAATGAATTTCCATTTGATACACTTGTTGGAAAGGTAACTTTCCACCTTCTCTAGCGCAGAAGGATGAATTCTGTCATCCCATATATGACGTAGCATATCTGAGGCACCTTTGAAATACTTCGCGTTGTCTGATAGGAAAGCTTCCGGAGCGCCTCTCCTAGAGATGAAGCGCTTCATAGCATTCAATGCTGATTCAGCGGTGGAATCGGGAATCAGCTCTAGGTGTATCGCTCTTGTGGACAGACAGGTGAATATGCAGATCCAACGCTTGGAGTAGGGGTCAGACTGGCTTGACTTCACATACAAAGGCCCTATATAATCGAGGCCCGTGTATGTAAATGCCGGTGCCTTGGTGAGTCTTTCCTTTGGTAATGGTGCCATCTTCGGTGGCTTCAAAGGTCCGCCTTCCACCTTTTGACAGATAAGGCAAGACCGTAGAAATTTCTTCACGTGTGACAATCCTTGTGGAATCCAGTATTTCTTTCTAATACGAGCTAGTGTGGCCTTGGCTCCAAAGTGATGTACTGCTTGGTGCGCCTCTTGGATGATGAGCTTGGTAATGTGGTTATCTCTTGGAAGTAGAACAGGAAACTTCTCATCGTCGCTTATGGGAGCATTGGCGAAACGTCCCCCACAACGTAGAATTCCATCAGAAAGGAACAAGTCCAACTGTTTGGTTAGTTGATCAAGCTTGTTCTGCTGTAGGTGTTCTTTCTGATTGCTGTACTCCTTCTGTGCGTGTAGGATCCAAGTTCTTCTAGCAAGCAACAACTCTTCTGTTGTGATATAGGGTGTAGATGGGGATTGTTGTTTTCTGCTTCGAGCTATGAAACGGAAGCAGTAAGCGGTAACACGTAGTAGTTTTGAGAGATTAGAATAGTTGTTTGGATTTATCCCCAGTGGACATGAATCACTCCTTTCCGTGTTTCTAGTTCCAGTGTATTTGGCAATAGCTGGATGACTTGGAACCGCCATCAAAACTGAAACTTCCTGAGGTAATCTGTAGTCGGTTGTAGGCCACTTAGACTTGTCTAGGCAGAGCCACTTGGGACCTTTGAACCAAAATCCATTGATGTCTAGGAACTTGGGTAAATCCTTATTGCTGAGTCCTCTAGTCGCCAAATCTGCCGGGTTTTCGGCTGACGGGACGTGACCAATTTCTGCTTTGAGCTCTTTCTTGATTAGAGCGACCTTTCGGGCAATGTATGGTTCCAGATGTTTATTGCCTGTGATCCACTGTAAAGCTATTTGGGAATCCGTGAAGATGTATTTCTTCTCAATTGGTAGCTGAATCTGGGCTTCTACGAAATTCATGACTTTGGTTCCGGTGACAACTGCTAGGAGTTCTAGTCTTGGCAGAGTAGTTGTGGGCCGTAGTGGAGCAACTCTGCACTTGGAATAGATCAGTGCAGCAAGAGGGGTGGGTAGTGTTTGGCATAGGTACACTGTTGCAGCATACGCAGCAGGGCTAGCATCTGTGAAACAGACTAGCTGATAAGGAAGCTTCGGATTGAAGGGGATGTGGCGAGCTGTCCTGATTGAAGATACTTTGCAAATGGACTTCGCAACGTCACTCCAGGTTTTAGCTTCTGATTCCGGAATTTCTTCATCCCATCCTACTTTTGATTTCCATAGTTGTTGAAGAATAATCTTTCCTTTGATAGTTACAGGGTTGAAGAATCCTAACGGGTCAAATAGCTTGGCTAAGTAGCATAGTATTTGCCGTTTTGTGTTTGCTTGGTTGAAGCTTTCTAGCTGCTTTGTGGTTAGAGTATCTTCGACTATATTCCACTGAAGCCCAAGAACCTTGACGTCAGCATCTGTAACTTTGTCAGACTCGGGTAGTGATTGTACAAATTGTGCGTCGTTCGAGCTCCATTCCCTGAGATTCATTCCAGCCTCTTCAAACAGCTTCTTGGCCCGACGATAGATCATTTGTGCTTCTTCTGTGGTTGAGGCTGACAAGAAAATGTTGTCCATGTAGATGTTTGATCGAATTTGGTCAGCCAAATCTCCACGGTTGAGGTCCAGATGGTGGTTAATCGTAGCGCCCAGTAGAAAAGGTGAAGCCACGACTCCAAATGGGATGCGAGTAAATCGATATTCTTGGAGATTGTCAGCTAGGCTTGGATTGGATGGATTTTTCAGCCATAAAAAGCGGACACTGTCCCTATCCACCTCCTGAAGCCCCACTTGGAGAAACGCCTTCTCAATGTCGGATATCATAGCAATCTTTGGCAACTTGAATCGTAGTAGCAACCCCACAAGGTTTTGTAGGTAGTTTTCACCAATATAAATCAAATCATTCAGGGATGGACCATTGCCAGGCGTTCTGGCACTGGCGTCGTACACTATTCGGACTTTTGTTGTACGCCGATCTGTGCGTATGACGGGAAAGTGTGCGATGTAATGCCGTACGGGTCCGGCACTTGTATCGGTTGTAACCGGCTCAATGATGTTCTTCTTCAATTGATCAGCGATTATTGAGTTGTACGCTGTTAGATTCTTCGTATCGTTGACAGTCGGCGCCAGCTTGCGTAAAGTGGTATAAAGACGTCGTTTGGCGGCTTCGTAATTGTCTGCGATCTCTGGATTCTGATGCTTCCAGGGCCATCTCACCCAGTAGCGGCCGTTCGACTTTATGACTGAGTCCTTGAACTGACTGCAGAAGTGTAGTTTTTGTGTATTTGAATCTGGGCTATCGAGACCAACTGATTCCATGTCCCAAAATCGTTGCAGGTCGAAGCTACACCCTTCTTCTTCTAGTCTTCCGTCGACGTAAAACATGTGGGTTGTCAAGGCTTTTCGATGTAGTGGTTTGGATGAGATGTAGTTTCCAGACAGCATTCGCCCTAGTGGAGTGAAGTAGATTGCCATGGATGGACCTATGGGAATGATTTTTGTGACCGCTTGAGGCCCCATGAGGTCGTGCCAATGGTCCATGCCAATTATCAAATCTAGAGGGACTTTGGTAGGTTTTAGAGGAGGTAGATTTAGTGGATTGAATGATCTGATGTAGTCGATAGTAGACTTATCAAAGGCCACTGGATACAGAGGAAGAGATGGTGTCATATCTTTAATAGCGTATGCGTAGATGTGTAGCTTGACCTTCTATTCTGTTGATGGGCGTTGGTTTCTGACGACGACGGAGCGGGTTGGGTCAGGGTCGGAGGAAGAGCCGATAGGGACTGGGTCAGCCGCTGTGTTTCGGGGCTGGGCGGGGCGGGATTCGGGGAATTGGGACTGATCTGGTTGGATGTAGTGCAGTGAGATTGACGGAGAAGATTCACCGCCAGCGTTGCAGGGTCACAGTGGAAATCATTGAGTAGTTGATCCTTTGTGAACACGGCATCGAGGAGTAGATGTTGTGGTAGAGTAAGTGGTGAGCAGTTGGGACAATTCCAGCTGAACGGGCGATTCAGCGTGCGCAGGGCCTCGTAGAGACTGTCGGTGAGGGATCCAGGGGTAGAATTGTTGAGGCATTGGATACACCACCAATTGTTACAATTGTCACATTGGATGGATTCGGGCAGAATCTCTGAGCAAATGTCACAGGGGGTGTTGTCGATGGAGTGTGCCATGGATCTCAGTAGTAGCAGTAGCAGTGAAAATGAGGCCAGTAGCATGGATTAGCTCTGCTACCAAAATGTAGAGAGTCTGTGTATGGTAAAGTCCCTTTAATATATAGTAGATGGGTGCGGTAGTGGATGATAATCTATAGCGTATATATATAGTTTTGGATAGATACAAAGCTCAGCATAAAGAGCAACTCGCTTGACTTAACTATTTCTTAACAATGAAATAAAATCATACATATATCTGCAGATTATAAAGTTCTGCAGTAGAAACGTTACTATAGGTATTTAAGTAATAGCTTTAATCTCAGGTTTTCTTATGTAGGCTTTTCATTTCTTTCTTTATTTTCCACACCTCTCAAAATTTTTTGGGAGACAAACCCCCCAGGACCCGACCCTATGTTAATATATGATTAGCTCTTTCAAAATTTTAAGCTGGCTGAGTTCTAAACACTTATTTTTAGCTGTGCCATGGCTGTTTTTTAGTTTATTTGCCTAATATTTTTATGATGCAATCATTTGTTAGTCTAGTAGAGCTGATGATAACTTGAACAGTTTTATTATATACCTATTTATGCAATATTCTTCTGTGATTTCAGATTGTTGTGAACTAACATTTATATATGATTGTGTTATTTCCGTATGGTCAATGTTAACATAGGTGGACTGGGGGGGGAGGTCCAATAATAAAAATCTGAAGCTTAAAATTAATTAGTCATTATTTCTCAATGCCTAGCTAAAGTCTTTTTTCGTTACTTCCTTTATTCCACTGTTGTATACGTTTGGATTCGCTATTATAAAGTGAGGAAAATCTGAAGTCCGTTTCAATGAAATTTTCTTTATAAATCTTGGTGCTGTAAATAATATACCCTACACATACATTACACTTTTATTTTACATGCTACTTATGTATAATCTTAGTGTTATTTTGTCAATTGTTACGTGTAGTATGTACTGGTGTATACTTATATTTTACTTGTGAACGATTTTTGATATACAGTCCTGGCCAGAAATAGTGTACCCATTTTCGCGAATATTCGCAATTTCGCGAACGCCATTCGCAGGCTAAGCATATTAAATTTCTGCGAATACGTGCGAATGGCCTTTGGAAAATGCCTTCGCGAAGAAAACTTAATGTTAAGGCTTCCAGCTGTGAAGCCAATGTGCTTAGATAGCGTCAACTGCTTCTTTAGCAAAGGCTAGTGGCCTTCAAATTGGCTTTCTTTGCAACAGGCGCGCGAATGAAGTGCGAAGGGTCACAAAGGTCAGCCTTCGCGAATGGCTTCAATTTAATACCTCTAAGCAGGTGGGAAGGCTATTCGCATTCGCGAAGGGAAGGTACACTATTTCTGGCCAGGACTGTAGGCTGTATCCTTAAATACTGAGAGCTTGTAGCTTGCTTGTAATTTTGTTCCTGTGTTGAGGTTAGTATGCTTTTGTACATATTTTGTTTTTGTAATTTGCATAATATATACTACAAGCATTAACTGCATGCTACTTGTAATTGTTGCAATGTCCTCGTCGCTTGCCGCAATTAAACAGGCTGCGTTGTATTGGAATAGCAAGAGTACATAATATATAGGAGTATGACAGCTGTGCTCTTTATGTATTGTCAGCCTGACACATCCTCTGCACGCTACTGACCCCCCCCCCCGCCAGCAAGTTGGACCCCAGTGAATCAAACAAATTCGCTCGCTATGCTTGTGTTCTAAAGCTCGAAACAGACAAAAACCCGCGTAAAGCCGTTTCGGTTGAGTGCCAATTTGCAGAGGGGTTTACTGGGGTCCAATTTTGCGGGTGGGGTCAGCCGTTAGCGTGGAGAGGATGCGTCACACTTATAATACATAGGGTATGCCAGCTGTCATGTTATATATAAGGGTATAATATGCTTATATATATATATATATATATATATATATATATATATATTGGTGATAGGGCTGTATTGCTTTAAAGCTTATAAATCCAAACTGCTCCTGTGACTCGTAGGAGACGAAGCAGTTTGCCCACCACCCGGAGTTTAGGTGGAAAGGCACCGGCTTTCCGTAGCAAATTCCTCAGTGGCGTAACATAGCGTTGCGTGGGGAGTTGATCCTCCAATGAGGAGTAAAGGAATGAGGACAAAGAGCAAATATTGCAGAATTATTCCAGCCGAAAAACGGAGGAGACGTCATGCTCTTCCTACTATATATATATATATATATATATATATATATATATATATATATATATCTATATATATATATACTCTAGACAATATGGATCATTTCACTTATTTTTTGTTTTTGAATTTAGTTTATTTAATTTTTAATTTTCACAAGACAGATTTTCAGTCATTTCCAGAAGGCTGGGTATATATATTTCCCAATTTACTTCCTCCTCCGCACCTCCCCCAGTGCTCAAAATCTCTAAAACTTGACCTTTAGGGTCTGGAAATTTGGTATGGGTATGTTTTCGACAACGCTAGCTTCAAAACGTTGATTTCGTGATTTGGGATTTTCCAAAATTTTTCGATCGCCTAAGTGGGTCCAAGGGACACCGAAAATTTTTCAGTCTCCGATTTTGCTAAAAATTTGCGCATCGGGATTTTATGGGTTGCCTCCCCTTGTTTTAGTCCTTTTTACGATGCCGCTTCCGTTTTCTTTGAATGAGCTAAAGTTGTAACCTCAAGATGTTAGCTTTACACTGTGCTAAGGAAATTAGCCGAACAAAAACGGATTTCAGATTTGTGTTCTACGACGATCCCTAAAACCTCTATATGTACAACGTTGGAGCAAAATCAGAGCCTGAAGGTTTTTGGTTCCTCTTGATTTTCCCTCTTGCAAATCGAAAAAAATCGCAAGAGAATCTAATTTCGCGAAATCGAAAAATTTTGTCATCGTATTCGAAAACATGCCCATACCAAATTTCACCCCGATTGGTCAAGTTTCAAAAATCTTGAGCCCTGGGGGGCGGGAGAGATATTCCGAGTACTGTTCATTTACTGTTTGCATTTATTCCAGGTAGACTTTTGTTGCGCACTTTGAGCGACTGCAGTGATTACTGTAGCAATCAGTATCAGTCTGACAAGGCTCTCCAGCTTTGGCCCTTCCAACCACATTTGCGGAACATTTGTTCAGATGGCAGTTCCTGCTTAAACAGTCGCCATCAGAATTGCAGAATCCGCCGTCTATTATTTTGAATGCATCAAGTCCTGAAAATGCAAGAATTTCTGTTAGATTTTATTTTCAGATGCCCTCACAGTTGCTTAGCCAAGGTCGATAGATAGCTCAACAGCGGAATAATGCCCCTGTTAGGGGCGATCTTGTTTATTGTCATATCTTTTGTGTTGGTCTTATCGGATCGCGAAACTAGACAATTGCGTTTGCTGTAGACATTTCTTAATTGAACCAAAGCTTAAAAAACGTAATAAAATTAAGTTTTGGTCCACTACTGCGGGAAAAATGGAAAACTGAAGGTGGCCTTTCTTTCGGGATTATCAGCTGGTTTTCTTTTCTCATCTGGAGAACCGTTTTAAAGTTTAAGGTGCTGGCTTCCTTGTGTGTAGCGTTTTTTGAATCATTGTAACTTTCTGAATAACGCCCCTCCGCAGAAATGCGACTTTGTTAGTCAGCCGAAATTCTCCCGAATCCGTAGCGTAGTTTTTGAGAAATCGATGTTTAAAACAAAATGATTTTTCCGCAAGTTCTACAATGTTACAATAGGCGTGTGTTAGAATGTGTAATGGAACAGTGCATCCGTCAGAGTCTAATGAACCAATATTGTCTTGAACATGTGGCAGTAATTTTGAAAAAAACAGTTGCTCAAAACTGACAACTCTGCACCCACGAAATTGTTTTGGCCTGTCGCGTATCGAAGAGTCGTATGTCGGGTGTATCGCGACAGTGTTTGCAGTGACAGTGTTTGCAGGTTCATAGTTTGTTGCGACAAAAGAGTCGTGCGACAAATTGTCGCGTATCGTAAGGAGTTGAAAACGTTTTAACTTTTGCCGCGTGTCGCGTGCCTCTAGGTCTCGCCTATGAAATATTGGCTTTAGCTAGGGTTGCACTGAAATATCCTGCTACAAGGCATCAGCCTGTGAACACATCAGTCCTTGCGACAAGCGACGTGCGACATACTGCAGATCCTACGCGACATGTGACAAGCGACAGCCTGTGAACCGGCCTTTATATTGACTTAACCGTGAAAACTAACTCAATGGATCTAAAAGCAGACATGTTCATTTATAAGTTATTCCATTAGTGTTAGCTATTTTCATAAAGAACTGAAGCCGCAAGAGTACAAAAATAAGAAAAGCGCCCCGAAAGAAAACCAACACCTTATAAGTGTTAGCTATTTCAAGGTTTCGAAATGTTAGAGTGTGTCAGATTTCGGTTTTAGGGTTGTATTGTTAGGCTTTATACCACAACACTGTCTTACCAAGTGGAGTATACAACACCAGCAGCATAAGGGCGATATGGCACGAATTCATATTTAAAAAATAAACAATACCATTGAAATATTGAAACTGGTAATTCTACCAAACGGCGCACTTTTAAATGGGCTTGCTGTTGGGAATGGTAATATAAGATAGTATTTAATTGATTATGGCTCGAAAACGGAAGAAGGTTGCAGGTTTTTTAGTGTTATTGTTGTTAGGACTTATTTGCTGTCCATGGAAAGCTCTAAAATATGTTTAAAAAGGAAGTTTTTAAACAAATGCGTTGTGTATTTTTAGCGCAAAAGGCATTATATACCATATTATTGTGGTATATAATGTCAATTGTGTGAGTTCATAATTGTTTGAAAATTAATGTGATTTCGGTAATCCTTGCGTTCACGCTGCTAGATTACGTCACTAATGACATTTCGAAGATGTGAGTCAATTACTCCGGTCAAATGTAAAAAAGGTCAAAGACAGTTGTAAGTGCATTCTGAATGAAAACGGTGCACCAGAGTAATCCTGTTCAAAAACCTTTTTGAAAAACCCGCTTTTCGCCCCAAAACTTCTACTTTGGCGTAGTGCCAGAATCCATGTGTGTTAGATATATTAGATATATGTTAGATGTTAGATATGCCCACTACGGACTACTTAACCTTGACATGTTAGCTAATCATATGTCAAAATGTAAGTATCTCTGAAGAAGTTGAAGAAGTGTAGCAGACCTAGTAATTAGCTAGTTAGAAAATAACTCTTCAATTAAGGATTTAGGTAAATTTATAAAATAAAGCTAAATTAAGAATCTTAGGTAACAAGTAGCTAGAGTAAAGGTATACGGTAGTTAGCTAGGTACTGTAGGTAACTAGTTTATGTATTAATTGTTAATAATAAAGTAATCTGTAATTGTTCTTGTCTGTAGTTAGTAACTCTGTATTGTCTTGTCCTTGAAATTGTGTGTGTTAGCTTTGACCAAGTTAGGTTCTTTCTTGAAATTATTCCTTCTCTTTCTGTCAAAGTTAGAGCTAGAAGCTGGCCAAAAGATTTATAGTTCAGTTAGAATTGGAAATTGGATTTGGGCTCTTTAGTTTATCAACTTGCCAGAAAATAGAAAGTTCTAGAAGCTTGCTTACGTCAATAGAAGGGCCAGAAAAGAGAAACCAAAAGTTAGATTACCTTAGAGGATTCTAGAAAGAAAATTGGAAACTATTTTTGGATTTGGAATAAATTGCTGGGTATTTCGTAATCGCCAAAGTCTTACGGTAGCCTGGAAAGGGCAACTTTGTAATTCTATTTTGTTAGTTAGTCTCGGTGCTAGTTGCAAAAGAGTGAAGTCGTGCTTGTGATTCTGCTCCGATCCTGTACGCGTAATCCTGTCTTGGTCATTAAAGCCTTGTGTTGTGTAACAGTTTGCCTAGTAGCCGAAGACTCAGAAGAGAGTTAGAGCCTGTAGAGGCATACGAACTTTAACGAACTTATCCACTGCGTTTAACTCTGCTACGTCGTTGGTCAGCCCACGGCCCGCGACATTTGGTAGCAGAGCGTGGTTTGTCCGACACGCTCTGTTTACCACGTCATCAGTAATTCTATAATTATTGGAATCATCTGCCGCGCACCGCCTGCGCAATCACTTACGAACGTCTTTCGAATCATTGCCGCACAACGTTTGTGCCCTCACCGAACCGAACTTTGAACTTTACTCATCACTTTGGTCTTCCTGCCGCGCACAGTCAGCGCATCTACGAACTCTATAAACATTTGAACTTTTACAAGGTTCTTGCCGCGCAACGCTAGCGCAAACCGAACCTTGCATTTGAACAATCATATATTCAGAACTTTTGCCTTGAAACTTGGGTTCTTGCCGCGCAACGACAGCGCAACTAAACCCTTACCAACCAGTGAACTTTGACATTTAAACTTTTATTCCTGGAAGTTGGCTTGCCGCGCAACGTTAGCGCAACTGCCAACTAATTGACTGAACTTTCTGCCGCGCAATGTCAGCGCATTAGAAAGTTTGCCTGCCTGTGAACTTTGAACTTTTACGTGTCCAGCTCCGGTCGGTTGACTAGCCGCGCAACGCTCGCGCATCAGTCGACCTCCTACTTCGCCGCGTATCGTTAACGCCGTCGACGTCGTTTTCCCTCCGTACGACCGTCGCTGTGGATCCGTCTTCGTCGATTCCCTCGTACCCTTGGAATCTGTCTTTGCCGAACCGGGAGTCGTATTCTTTGCTGTTCCGGAGTCCGCAATCACCTCCGATCGTCTATCCTACGCCAATCGGTCCTTCCCTCCTGTTTCCTCCTGCCGTGGTATCAGCAGTCAGCAACCCAGTTCTAACCCATTCCATCAGCTCCTTACAGGTATTCGCCCGAACGAACTCTGTGGTATCAAATCAGCCCGTCCTCCCAGCTCCGCCTAGACCATCCACCTCAGTGTCCTCCTCAGTCACTCATTGCCACCACTGTGAGCGGTTGCTCCGCCTGTTCAGAGAGGAACTCCGACGCAGACGAATCCGAAGAGAGCCTACTGCTGAGACCAGCCTGCGAGTATTGAGCCTTTGATTGACTGAATTTAAGGTATAATCAATCGTCTATGGACGCAGGTTATGAGTTTTGAATTTAATTGAGTAAGCTGGTAACCATTTAACAAACTTAACGTGATCTCAGTATGAGTAACCAAAACGTTAAGGACGAAAGTGATGACGAAGTTTTGGCTAGTGCTAATCCAGATATCGAGCGTTTAGATAGGCATTCGCGTGCTATAAAATTACATGCTAAAATGCTAGAGGAATTAAGAAATGATATGAATGACTATTACGTTCGTTTGAAGACTTTACCTACGTCGCGTGATTTGCAAGAGTATCAAAATTTTCGAGGTCAATATAACCGGTTTCAAAAACAATATTTCGATAGTAATGGAGATTTTGACTTAACTGCAGTTTCTATTTGTCCTACTGAAGCAGTTCCGTTACCTCATGATACTTTGAGACCGTTTACTGGTAAAACTGACGAGCAAAATATTGAGGACTGGTTCAGAATTTTTAAATTAGTCGCGATAGCACAAAATTGGGATAGTGATCGGCAATTGAAAATTTTGCCAGCATTTTTGAGAGACTATGCTTTGGATGTTTACACAAATTTACAGCCTTGTGAAAAGGGCGATATTGATACTTTGGAGCAAAATTTGATCAGACACTTGAAGCCAGCAGAATCTGAACGATTTGCTAGTATGCAGTTGCATAGCAGGGTGCAAAAGCCTAATGAAAGTGTTCAAGACTTTGCGTATGCTATTCAGAGGTTGGTTCAAAAAGCTTATCCAGGCATGCAGGAAGCAGCCGCAGAAAATTTGGCTTTTAACAGTTTAATCAATGGTTTAAATCCTTATTACAAAAAACAGCTGATTTTACAAAATCCAAAAGATTTCACTGATGCTGTGCAAAAGGCACGACAGCTAGAAGCTCTTGAAGGTTTGAATTCAAATTCGTTTGCAAACGCTGCTTATAAAGTTTCCGCTTATGAAGCCACACCTGTTGAACGGCGTATGCAAGCTACGGACAATGCCATTTTGATTTCCGAACTAGTAAAGCTAGCTGAGACAATGAATAAAAGGTTTGATGATTTTCAACATAAGGTAGAATCAAACATGGCAGATCTGCGCCAAGAAGTTAATAAACTTTCGAGTGCACATGATATTAGCAATGGTAGTGATTATAGAAACATTGCTCGTGAATTGGGATATAGCAATAGCTGTAATAAATTTCAGAATAGGAACAATGAGCAAAATTGGGGCAGGTTTGGCTACCCACAGTCTTATGGCAATCGACCAGGGCAAAGATTCAACGGAAGACCAATCTGTTTTAACTGTAATTTGCAAGGACATTTCGCTGCGTCGTGCCCCCAGCGTGCAGGTGCACAGTTTAATAATCGACCTAGAGCAAACCGTTCGTTTAGACAGGACTACAGAGGAGCTTCTGCAGCTGTAGTTAATAGAGAGTTTACAATACCTCCAACAGAAACGGTGTCTGCTTCCCGCATACACTCCGAGCTTTCTGACTTGCGAATGAGTATTAAAGCCTTTCAAGATGCCACTCAGCTAATTGCTAAACAAAAGCAAGATTGCACTCAGTTGCAGAATGACAATGAAGCGCTTTTTGAGCAAAATCAACGTTTGGTTCAACGTTTCTTTTCAGATTCTGAAACTGTTCCAAAAGTTCCTATAAATTCTGTGAAAGCAATGCAGTCTGAAAATGCTATTGCTAGAGTTGAGGTTAGCAGACGCCGCTTCCGTTCTCATGTTTCACATAACGTCCAAATTGGCAGAAAACGTAATGAGCTTATTAATGAAAGGAAAAAGCGGTGCGATAAAGAAAAGGAAGCGCAGATGACTTTAATACTTGACGACTTCAGTGAATCTTTGAAAAAGAAAGGACAATGTTTCCACGAAAAACAAGATCAGCGGATGAAAGTTTTTATGGACTATTTTAAAGCAACATTATTTGAGTTGACAGATGTTTCTTCTTTAGTAGCGCGTTTGCTTTTGATTCTTATGTGCGCACTAGTCATGCAAGGAAATGTGACTGCAATACCTATGAAACAGAAGCAACTAGAGCATCAATTTTACAGTGGAAAGCCAATTCGGAAACGGTTTAATTCTGGTAGCCGCCTCGAGCTATTTAAAACTTTTGTTAAGCATGCTATAAACAAGTTGTCTTGCTTACTTTCAACGAAACTTAGTCAATATTGTTACAAGTCGTTTCGCCGCAAAAAGAATGACCAGGCAACTAACTTTCCTGCAGTACCCATTTCTACCTAAAGAGGAGATACAGATCTATCTATTAATTTGAATTTTGGTCGTGGATTTCAGAAATCAATTTTTTAACAATTTCTAGGAAAGTTTAGAGACTTGTTTTTCTGCTACTCTGATGCCAGTAAGCTGAATTACTGGGACCTCGTTAAGATATAAGCCTGCTAACTGGGGCAACTCTTCGGTGAGTGCACCACTGGAAAGTGCCACCAGTTAAGGCTTTGGTTGAGTTTTTAAAAAACTTTAGTCTTCCTTTTCACAAGTGAGATGTAGCAGTGAAACAAGATCATGGTTTCTTAGATACATCTTAAGTTGGCTACACAATGCTGTATTCTCATACGTGAGAAGCATGAAATTGGGCTAATGCTGTATTCTCGTACATGAGAAGTATGAAAGGCAGCATGAGTTAGTTGAGTAAACCCAAAGTGTCGGTTGCTTTAAATCGTTCCAAAAAAAAGGTTTCTTAGAGGAATAGATCTAAATTCGGTTGTAATTTTCATTCAGTTTAATTTGACTAGTAGGCGATGCAGGAAACAAGTTTGACTGTTGTTTTGGCTGCACAGATAATAACCGTTAAACAAAGTTTGTGTTTAAAGTTTTATTTTTGTTAGATTGCGTTAAGGCTGGCATAAGACCAGTCCAAAACTGACGGATTACAATTTGCGAAAAGTAGTTTTAATGAAGTTCGCGAACTAGTTTTAACAATTAAGACAGGTTGTGGCTGGCTTTCAGACTGAAAGGTAATCTTGAACTGCAGTATCAATGGTAGTTTAATGGCGAGAACAATTTTATTAAAAAATGCAGAGTAATCTTTTAAAAAAGCTTTGCATGCACTGCAAATCAGGACATATTTAGCTAAGGCATGCCTGATAACAGAGATCACGTTATGTCGTATATATGTATTAATTCAATATTATTTTCCAGTTAGTTATATTTCATGTGCTCCAATAATTTGTAATTGTAGTTGTTATTTGCTAACTGTTTACTTATATATAAGATGGCGAATCCAGCTCGAAGAAACGTTTGGCGATTGAATGGAAATCTTTATTGAATATTACTTTCCGCCAAAAGGAAAGAGCATAAAACAATTCCTCCGTACTGGAGACGTCACTTTAAGAACTTAGAACGTACAGTGTACTTCCTAAAGACACCCAACCGATTCCTTCTCCCAATTTCTTAATGCTTTATGTTTGTGTGTGTGTTAATTGTATTAAGATCTAAAATCATGAAATAGCTGCATTCAACATTAGTGACTACAACGTAACTACGCACTTGTGATATCAGTGCATTTAAATGTTTATGCTATACTAATATTTTAATTATTACCCTAATTACCCTTTTCCTCTTTACTCCCTAATTCCCCATTTATTACTTGCCGATGACTTCTTTGCATAGCGGTTACCTGTAGTTGTAGTTTATATTTATGTCGTCGATGAATTTCATCTTGCTTACCCAAACTGTTCACTTATATTGGTGTTACGTGTCCAATTATCTTACGTATTCACTAACTTACTCTTATTCGATGCTGTATAATGCCGCTTAGCTAAGTATTCCATATGTATTGTAATTGATTTAATGTTTGTGTAGCCTATGTTGTTTTGTTTGTAGCTGTCAAGTTAACTACAGTTATCTACCGTATACCGTTACGAGCTATTCATCTACGTCAATTACTAGTAGTCT
>JASAND010028117.1:0-17870 GCA_030248195.1 Trissonchulus latispiculum | reverse complement strand
AACCCCTATGGACAAAGTTTTGAGAGGCTATGCACAGTCCTATATGGTGTTCTTGGAAGTCGGTACCGACTTGACCCTCCCTACAGCAAAGTGGAACCAGCCCATCAATATGTGAGGGTACGATGGCAAAACTGCAAACGGCAATCAATTCGCCGTGCCAGAAAACATTTGTATGAAAGAATTGAGCTTTGTAAGTTGAATACACAGCGAGAAATTTCGATTTTTCATTTTTCGAATTTTCACCATTTTTGACCGGCCACTGTGGTCGCATGGGAAGTGATAGAGAAACGAGGCTTAGCTATTTAGTTAGTTCAATATATGTAGTTTCTGAATATAAAAAGAAATCGGCTCCAGCTCTTAACGTTCGAGCTGCGCAGCGACCACAAAAATGGTCACTTTTCGCTCTGAGCCGACTTTGCGGCGCCGCTGCGGCGCACCTGCGGCGCAAAAAAGTAGCGATTCTTAAATGGCGCATGGGGTACTACCAGACCCTATACCCCTTTAGGTCCGGCCTCCGCTGCAGATTACGTGAAAGAGGCGGAAAGTCAGGACAATACGACCATTAAATAGGAGAAACCGGAAAAAACATCGCCGCCATAACCGGTCCGGGGCGCAACTTTTTAACGGAAAGTGATACGGGGCTGAAACTTCGCACACATACTAAACTCGATGTGCTCTACAATTTGCGCATGAAATCTGCGCAGGATCTGCGCAGGATTTTGCGCAGCCTCTGCGCAGCTTATTTTGCGGTGTCTCCAGGGACTTGTGACACATATTATAGGGGCCGCTGCCGCGACCCCTATGATATACAAGTAACAAAAATGCTCCGCACAAAAGGGGATAATATGTGTGTTGGGCCTATGTCTATCTTTAAATTCCGGTTGAGAAAGTAAAGGCATAAATCCGACACAGCAACTTTTGGTGGATGGTTCCATGGCGAAAGTTCTTCTGTTCGCTTCGGGTTTTCATTTGACACCAAATTTGACCACTTTTGAAAAATTTTATTTTTGACCAAAAATCGCCTAAGTCCCCACCCCACCCCACCACAGCACTCTACAACCACTTTGGGTGTGCAGTTCTATGGCAAAAGTTGCTCAACTCACTTAGGGCTTTCATTTGATATCAACTTTTACCACTTCTGAAAAATTTTATTTTTGACCAAAAATCGCCTAAGCCCCCACCCCACCCCACCACAGCACTCTACAGCCACTTTGGGTACGCAGTTCTATGACAAAAGTTGCTCAGCTCACTTAGGGCCTTCATTTGATGCCAAATTTGACCGCCTTTGTCCCCCCCCCAATTCTGGACTCCTCCGCTACCCCACCAACTTTCGGCTACCACCACTAACCCTTCGATCCCTACAGTCAAAAAGTTACCCTAAATTTTTGCCCAAAAATTTTCAAAACTTTTCTAAAATTTTGACATAAAATCGTTTTAAAACTGCGTATAAATGCCTAGAACTATATATCAAATCAAGCCTTGTTTTGACGAAAAAAAGCGTTGAACTTGGCAAGAAAAATTTAGGCCATTTTTTGAATTTTCTGAGGTCTGAATTTGGGGGAGGGGTTCGGGGGGGGTGGTACTCCATACCTGAACGGGAGGTCACTGGCTTACTTCTAGGCCAAAATTTATGGGGGGGGGCGATATGGGGGGGGGGGGCTTCGCGGCGCCCCCCCCCCCAATCATAGGGGGGGGGCTCTTCCCCAGTGGGGGGGGGGCATGTAAAATTTTGAAAATTTTTAAATTTTCCCAAAAGCTTCAAATAAGGGTGGTGGCTGTAAACTTTAATTTTGTCTTCAATTTTTAGGTCACTACAGGAGCAAATAGCCTTTATTATGGCTATTTGCTCCTGTTTATAAGATGTTTAATGTAGGCAGGAATCTTTAAGACTAGGCTAGGCTGGTAGCCAGACAGATTGCACTTGGAGACAATGTGGAGAGACTAGAGGTGTGTACACAGCAAACCCTGAAGAGTTCAGAGTCAAATTCCATGGCCAGAAAAATTTGTAAGAAAATATGATTTAAAGCAAACAGCAAAAATTATCACAAATTCCTGGGATATCAAGAAGTTATGGGGGGAGGTCAAATTTATGGGGGGGCTTTTTATGGGGGGGGCTCCCCTCGAGATGGGGGGAGGTCGTTTGAATGAGATGGCCCCACCCCCCCCAGTAGAAGTAAACCAGAGTCAAGTCAAATTTCACTGACCCTTGTAGCCATAAGGTGAACCTTACCCCCTGTGAGAGTGTGAGACCCCCCACGGAGAGGCCATACCCTCACCCCCATGCCGACCTCGACTACCCCCACAAGCCGGCTCAGACCCCCCCTCCCCCCTAAAATGGGGTCAAACAAGAGAAAAAGTCTTTACAAAATGTTTGCAATTTTTCAAAATTTTCGAAAAAAAAAATTTGTCACAGAAACCAATAAAAACGCTGAAAAATAGGTTTTAAAACGCAATACGTGAGTGGTTTTTTATTAGATTTCTGTTTGAAAATAATCGATTTCTAGTACAAAAAGCCAGTTTTAGCTGATAAAATTTGGGTACAGTTTGGGTATTTTTTTTAAATTTCCGATTTTTGAGACCCCCCAAGCCAGATTTGGACTTTTTATTCCCCCCCCCAACCCAAGCAGTGGTACACCCATGTTTGTAGCTAGGGATCGACCGGAATTCCGGTTCCGGTTCCGGTACTTTTTGGTTTCGGTTCCGGTTCCGTTTTTGAAAACGTACCGGAACCGGAACCAATTTTAAGCCTATTATCAAAAGCAAAATTTTATTAAAATTTTCAAAATTTTTATCAAACTTCTTTAAAACTTTTTGAAAAACTGAGATTCTCTAAAAACCAGAATATGATTATCAAAAAATTTTCGCCTGCGGCGCCATTGCATTATAGCAAGCTTAACAAAAAAATCAAAATTCGGTTTTTTTGGTTGAACTTTCGCAAAAGTAAACCAAATCGATTACTTTGCGACCAGTGGATAGTTCTTGGGCTAAGCTTTAAAAACCATCCCAGTTTCATTGCGCTACCACCTACCAGTAAGTTTCAGTAGACGAAAATGTGTGATTTTTTGTTAAAGGTTTAACAAAAAAATCACCCGTTAACAAAAAAGACCGTGGTGGATCGGATCCTAGAGAGCAGGTAGCAACTTTTTCTCATCAGTTTTGGACAGTATACACTAAATAACGCATTTAGAACCCAAAAACCGCTAACCTAGTGCTACAACTAGGGCAACTGACCCCGCCGAAGTCTTAGTGGTCACTGATGACCCTCGACAGCGTCCAGTATGAAGTCTAGTATGAAGTAATTAATCCAGTGCGCAGATCAACAGAATTACTAAAAAATTATGGATGGAACAAATAGCAATGGTTTTTAAAAATCTTTTAAAGAAACGTCATTTAAAATTTAAAAATCCCGATGATGGTAGCCGAAAGGAAGAAATTTCGTTTAATTCAAGTTTGAGAAATTGTGCATTATTTAGCTTAATTGAAAATTCAGCTTAACTAATTAAGAAATTAAATTTTATTTGCCAGAAATCTTTAAAAGTCAACTTGCATTCGATTAAATTATTCATCGAAATTCGTATATTAGAATGTAAAAATATAGATGCTGTTTATTCATCGAAAATGTGCTCGAATATTATAAACATAGGTAGCATATTCATACCGTGTATAATTCATTTTAAATTTTAATTTTAAAGCTATAATATAGTAAAGTTTAACTATGCTACAAGACAAAAATCTCTTAATAAATTGCAAATTTCATGTTCCTGCATTGAAATAGGTAACTATATAAAAAATATAATCTTAAACGTTATTACAATGTTCTAGTAACTCCAAAAAAAGCGAAAAATTGCGCAAAAATGTCAGAAAACATTTTCGACTTTTGTAGTGTTAAAGAGCTGGTTCCGGTTCCGGTTCCGGTTTTTGAAAGCAAGTTTCTAACCCGGTTTTTGGAGTTCCGGTCGATCCCTACTTGTGGCATAGTTTCCTTTGGGGGGGGGAAAATTTTGCTTTCAAAATTGCTTTACTCCCCCAGAATTTTTGACTTACCCTCCCCCAACTTTCGGCTTCCCCCTCCTCTCCCGAACTCCCCCTAACGATTTTTGGACCCAAAAAGTTTTCTAATTTTTGCTGAAAAAATAGTCATTTTTGAAAAATTTTTCTCAAGTTTTGGCTTAAAATCGCTTTAAAACCGTGCAAAAACGCCTAAAACGTTAAAAACAAGCATTATTTTGAAGAAAAAAATGGCTAAATTTATATGAAAAGCTTTCATTTTTTGGCCATTTTTCGAAATTTTTGAGGTAAATTCGGGGGTATTCCAGATGGCGGCACTTCTCGAGGGGGTACGGTACTCAGGGAAACTGTGCCTTGTAGAAGCAACCAAAAAATTCTTGTGATGTGAGAGCGATTTGGCACTTATGTATATAGATTTTGGGGGGGGGGGATAAAAATTTTGCCTTCGTCCCCCTTAGGATTCCAAAAAATTTGTTGTCTCCGATTTGCCTGAGAACTTGCCCCTGAAGCACCGAGGTCGCTGATTTCAAGGTCCAATCTGAGAAACTTCGATCAAAAAAAATTTTTGTTCGATTTTTAAGTGTACCTCATTCCTCCTAGGTGTCTGCTAGCTGCGCCTGCGTGCATACGGTGTGGGGCAACAATGGCCAGTGGGGCAACAATGGCCAGTGGCCCAATTCTTTATTGACCTCAACGGCCCCTTTTATGAAAACAGTTATGTTGTTTTGTATGACTAACTCCATCAGTACGTAACAATAATAATTCAAAAGTTTAGAAACAGAACTTCTTATTAACATAAAATATAACGCGTATGCTTTTTGATACTGAAGTAGGGTCATCATTTTAACACGAAATGTTCGTTTTTTCAAAAGTGGTGATTTTCCATCTTTGAACGTACTTCCAGGCTGCTGGAAACTGGTGCTTATACTTTTGAAAGCAGCTACTCCTATCACGCTAACGCCATTTTATGCAGCATTTTTTACAAGTAAAGCAGCTCTGGATTTTCTGTAAATTGAGTTGGCCAATGTTGTACTTATTACAACGAGAAATGGCCAAAGTTGCCCTGACCTATATTGGCGGTGGCCAAAGTTACCCCCTGGCAAAAAATCTGGGTTTTCTCTAGCCCAAAAAAAGTGGGGGGGGGGGAAAGTGGGGGGATCCCCCCCCCACCCTGTGGGGGAAGACCAAAAAGAAATTGGAAATAAAATGGGCTAAAAATGCTAAAAATGAAAAATTGCGTGTTTTCTACGTGAATAACTACAATCTAAGCTAAAAAGTGCTCAAAAAAAGTCAAGGTGAAGCCACCAAAATAAACGATACTTTTAACCAAAAAAGTCCGGCGAAGCCGAGAAAAAACCTTTGAAAATTTTGACCAAAAATCCTCACGTCTTGGCGTACTGGGCTTTCTGACAAACTATAGTGAACAGAGGAAATTTTCCAAAAAAGTGGGGGGGAACGAGTAAGGGGGGGGAAGAAGAGAGTCGAGTGAGGGAGACCAAAAAGTGGGGGGGGTCCCCCCACCCCCCCCCACTAAAGAAAGCCGCAGAAAATGGGGTCTTTGGAGAGGTAAAAATCTGTACTTGCTGAGCTTGAGAAATCACCGTTTCATCATTAATCTAACGGCAGCGAAAGCATTTGTCACCGCCGTAACATTCAAAACCTATTTTGACGGCTTTAAACCTCTCTATAGGGTGTTCCTAAAAAAATATATTCAATGAGGGCAATATTGGATGTTGCGATGATCTTAAAGCCCAGAAAGCAATATATATTCAAAAGCAGTTAGCAAGTAGTGCAGACCGAATCTTTGAGATGCTCAGAAGACAACTTCCGTGATGTTTGTACATCAGCAACTGGAACGGTCCTACTACCTTATTCAGCATACCAACGTAGCACAATCAGAAGGATAATTCTGAGGTCAAAAAACTCCCTTCCTTCTTGGCCTGGTAGAGGGATCCAGAGTGTGCTCGAAAGTAACACCTACGCTTGTCGTCCAAGCATGACGGCTGATGTGAATTCAATGTATCATGGCTAATTTTGACCGCTTTCAGAATAGAGATTCACAAACTGCTACTGGCCCTCAGCCACAAGCTCCAAAGGCCCTAGTGTAGGTTGGGGTTCAGGGCTAATTTGGTATCCCATTTCCCAAATGGCATCATCGACATCTGCGAGAAAAGGAAAACATGCGCTTTATTTGTCTTACCCCAGTGACAGTGACACACATCTTCGTTAGCCATTTGATGTGGGGGTGTTCGGCCCAGACAAAACTGAAGCAGTACTTTTGCTGAAAATAAACCGCTGGAGTTGGCGGCGAAAGTCCCCCACTGCCGAGGTCTTGTCAAATGCAGACCTTCCTCGAGTTTGGCAAGAACAGTGAGCATTAATTTAGTCATTGCCAACTATTTTGTCAGTTTTAGATCTACCGACATGCATATTGTATATATATATATATCCAAATCCACATTGAACTTGGCTACCCTAAACCAGTTGAAACCTTCATTCAAAATCCGTAAAGCGCCACCAACCGCAAACGCGCCTCCACCTAGAGCCAGCCACCTGAAATCGAGAAAAGGTGAAAAGTGCTTCAGTTTCATTCAACCCTCGAAAACTCCTAAGGTGCAAAGGTCTTGGGTTGGGTTTTGAAGAGTTAGAAACTTGAACAGCCCGGGAATTCCGTAGAAATTCTCTGCTGCTGCAGGTTCTGATGGCTAAACGTTGTCTCTAAATTGCAGCAGTCTCTGAAAATCGTTGAAGATGGACGCTGGAACGTCCCCAAAAAACTAACTTGTCTGGTTTGTAAGTTGAACTGCACCTATAGACACCGTATCCGCCGCATGGCTTTTGTAAATATGAAATTGCATTGGTAGAAAAGATAAGGAGTACATCAGTTGTCTACGATTACAGATACTTTCGATGGCCTGCTGGGGATAATATTCTCACTTTGATTGAGAAATAAACTCCTTTGTATCACTGGTATTCCTGTTTCATTCCGGAAGCACACAGGACTTCGCTAAGGTGTCAAAATAGGGTCGGGGGAAAAAAACCAACCCGCAAGTGGTGGGGGAAAAACCAACCCGCAAGTGGTGGGGGGAAAAACTCAACCCGCAAGTGGTGGGGAAAAAACAACCCCCGTTTGGACGATGGCTGGGATGAGCTGCATGAACAAATTTTGCATGCAAGTTGGTGGGGCCTATCCCGCCTACCACATAGAGGCTGAGCTAAATCGGACCACTTTTGAGCATTTTGTGACATTTTGAAAATTTTGGCATTTTTGACCCCCCAAAAAATTCAAAAAATTTGCCTATTTTTGAAGGCCTGTAAAAAATTTTTCCATAGCAGTTAGATAATAACTTTTAAATATATAGTTTCTATGAGAACAACATGTGCTCTTTCCAAAAATGTCGGTCTCGCCTTCCTGCGACGCTTGGCAAGCTGCCAGCAGAATTTTTACAAAATGGGAAAAAAACCAAGGGGTGGGAAAAAAACAAATTTTTACTTTTGCTGCCAAACTCCCAAAAATGGTTCTTAGTTGCTCAAAAGTCATCCACATAGCAAGTTTAATGCGTTCTTTCACGTGAACAGCTCAAAATTGCATTTGGACTTGGCAATTTTGTGCTAGCCGGTAAAACCTCATTTCGGCGGATCGGCCTGGGCTTATTCTAGTGGGGGGGGTGGGGGGGCCCCCCCATAAACACCCTTCCCCCCCCCAAAAATCGTTGCCCCCCCCAAAAAAGGCCCCCCCCCCCCCCCAAAAAAGTGGGTGCCCCTTTTGGTACCAACTTTTGCCCTGAAAAAATCGCTCAGAAGGCCAAATTTTCAAAAATTTTCCGGCTCCGCCGGAGATTTTTACTCAATTTTTGCCCTTTTCAACACTAAATCTGCTTATTTTTGCTATGAAAATCAACTTTTATAGTATATGCTAGAAAAATAGCGCTATTTTTAGCATATTTTTCGAAAAATTTTCGCCCCCCCCCCCAAAAATTCCTTGCCCCTCGGACCTTTGGGGGGAACCCCCCAAGAAGCCCCCCCCCCCCCCCCCCCCCAAGAAAAAATCCCTAGAATAAGCCCAGTCGGCTGTTTGGCTCAGCTAAAGCGGCCAAAAAGTATATACTCTGGGACAAAGAAATACGCGAAAAAACACTGAAACAACGTTTATTTTAATTTATTTCATCGAATTTCGAAAGATTTACAAATTTTTGCATTTTAACATAGAAACTGGCAAATTTGATGAAACCTAGCCAGTTGATGCTGCAAATTTTGATGTTTGATTTTCTCACTTATTATAAGGAATATCGCAAAAATAACTGCAGATATGAAGTCAGCGACGCCGATTTTACCTGTCGCATGCATAAAATCGCTAATATGAGTTACCCTGACCGAATACTGGGGTTGGTTTTTTTTCCCACCGGTTGGTTTTTTTTCCCGCCATTGGTTTTTTTTACCCCGGCTAATTAACCGTTAATTACTAATTAACGACAGGACCTAGAGAGGCGATTTATATACCAAAATGACAGTCTAGACAGGGCTTGATAAGAAAATAATTTGTAGCCGGATTGCTCCACTGGGTAGTTCTGCAGAGTCCAAAAAGTGACTACCTTGGTTTTTTTCCCCGACCTCTATACCGTCTGTAACAACATTGAGGATTGTTTTGGAGATAATATTTTTGATTAGAAAGCCTACAGACATGTTGTTGTGTTTTGGAGATAATATTTTTGATTAGAAAGCCTACAGACATGTTGTTGGTAAACTTTAAAATGTCGGAAACTTTGATGCCAAAAATGTTTGTTTGTCTGATTGTTAGGCTATCCAGGAATGTACAAACTTTTGCATAATTTAACAGCTAAATGAAAACTGCTTTAGTGTATATTGCCAGCTACTTTGCACAACTTTGCTCCTAAATTTTAATGACTTTGGTAGATTCTGTTTTAATTTTGTCGAATTCTAAGGTGATTTTGTTCATTCCAACGTCCTGTATTTGAGTTAAGTCTCAAGTTATCCACTTCTTTACGGTGCTTTACCGATGGCGATGGTATGACGTTAATTGCAGACTATTTAAAGTGGATTTGGACTGTTAAATATGTGACAAGCATCCATAAAGTAGCAAGTGGCCATAGTTGCACCACTTCAGGGCCAACTTTGGCCACCACCCTCTTTTTAGTCTGAGCCATACTGGGCAGGCAGAGATATAAATTTTAATAGTGGTATGCTGAGCTGAATATGCCACCCACCTTTTAGGCATAAAAGATTTGCCCAGTTTTGTCTCAGTGAAAAATGGCACTGTTCCAAAGTTCGAAAATGGCCATTGTTGCCCCATTTTACCGTATAGGTGTGGCTGGCGAAAAAAGTGGGGGTGGGGGTCATAGGTGTATATACCTGGGGGGGAACCCCTCCCCCCCCAGCCATTTTTACACCCCCCCCCCCCAAAATTTTTGGGGGCCCCCGGCCCCCCCCCCCCCAAACGGGGGGGGGGGGGGTAGTCGCGCCGCAGGCGCGAAAAATTGGCCAAAAATTGGGTAGTTTTAGGGTAAATTCTGCAAAATTTTTCAAAAAAGTCCAAAGTTTTGGCTTAAAGTGTTTATTATTGCGAGAAATACACGTTTTTAACGGTTTTATGGACTTTCTGGCTCAATATTGACCTTATTTTAGGCTTAGAAACATGTTGGCAATCAAGTTTTCGAGTTTAAAACCCTTGTCTAATGTCAAAATTACTTCATATATAGTTGAAGGTTTTTGGGCATTAGCAATGGCTGAAAATGCGATTTTTGACATAAAAATAGAAAAATTTGTTTGGGGGAGGTTTGGGGGGGGTCGTGGGGGGGGGGTCTAAAAAGGGGCCCCCCCAAAAAATTCGGGGGGAGGGGGCCCCCCCAACCCAAATCCCCGTTACACCTATGATTTGGGGGGAGGGGTAAAAAAATTTTCTAGGGGGGGGGTCGGCGAAAAATTTCGAAAAAAAGTCGGTTTTTCGTTAAGAAATTGAAAAACTTTCTCAATTTACTGCTATTTTTAACGATTTTTAGCTTAAATAATTGAATTATAGCAATTTTTCACTAATCTTTGGAATTTTTTGGAAAAATTTCTAAGTTTTAGCTAAAAATTTTCAAAAATTTAGGTAGGGGTTTGAAAATTTGGCACTTATTTAGATGGGGGGGGGGGCGATTTTTTCGCCTTGGTCCCATAGGTGAACCAGGCTACAGTTTACCCCCTGTGAGACCCCCCCCCCACGGAGACGCCAGACCCCCCACCCCCCATACCCGACCTCGACTACTCCCCCCCCCCAAGCCGAGCTCAGACCCCCCCCCCCCCCTAAAATGGGGTCCAAACTCCAAACAAGAGAAAAAATGCTAAAGTTTTGCAAAAATTTTTGCAATTTTTCAAAAATTTTTTGAAAAAATTGTCTAGAAACAGTTAAAAACGCTAAGAAATAGGTTTTAAAACACAATACGACTGGTTTTTTATTAGATTTATGTCGAAAATAGTCGATTTTATGTCCAAAAAGGGCCATTTTTAGCTGAAAAAAATTTGGGTACAGTTTGGGTACAGTTTTTTTTGAAAATTTCCGATTTTTGAGACCCCCCCCAAGCCATATTTGGACTTTTTACTCCCCCCCCAACCTAAACAGGTGGTACACCTATGCTTGGTCCCCCCTTATATATATGGTTCGAAAAAATTTTTTGTCTCCGATTTGGCTGAGAAGTTGCCCTTAGGGTAAATCGAGGTCGCTGATTTCAAAAATCGAATCGAGAGATCGATCCGATGGATCGATCGATCAAAATCGATCAAAAAATTTTTGTCTCCGATTTTCGCGAAAAGTTGCCCCTAGGGTAATGGGGGCGTTGTTTCCGAATCTGCAGTCGAAATTTCGATCCGAGCTGCCAAAATCGAGTTATTGTCGAATATATATATATATTTGAAAAATCGATGAAAATCGATTTTTGCGTGCGAACGATCGATTTTTATGAAATTTCGACTGCAGATTCTGAATCAGCGCCGCCGAATTACCCTAGGGGCGACTTTTCGCGAAAATCGGAGACAAAAAATTTTTTGATCGATTTTGATCGATCGATTCTACTGATCGATCGATCCATCGGATCAATCTCTCAATTCGATTTTTGAAATCAGCGACCTCGATTTACCCTAAGGGCAACTTCTCAGCCAAATCGGAGACAAAAATTTTTTCCAACCATAAGGGCGAAGGCGAAAAAGGCGAAAAAAATCGCTACCCCCCATCTATATAAATAAGTGCCGAAAATTTTTAGGGGGGAGGGGTCTGAAAAAATCGATTTGGGGGAGGGGTAGGAAAAAATTTTTAGGGGGGGGGTTGGCGACCCCCCCACCCCAACACCATAGATGTGGCTGGCGAAAAAAGTGGGGGTGGGGGTTCAGAAAAAAGTAAGGAGGGGGGTTTGGCGAAAAAAGGGGGAGGGGTGGGCGAGAAAACACGAGTTGGGGGGGGGGGTGAGAAAAATTTTCTAGGGGGTGGGGTCGGCGAAAAATTTCGAAAAAAGTCGGTTTTTCGTAAAAAAATTAAAAATTTTCTCAATTTACAGCTATTTTTAACGATTTTTAGCTTAATTTTAATTAAGCGAATTCTAGCAATTTTTCGCTAATTTTTGGAATTTTTTGGAAAAATTTCGAATTTTTAGCAAAAAATTTTCAAAAATTTAGGTAGGGGTTTGAAAATTTTTATGGGGGAAGGGGTCTGAAAAAATCGCTTTGGGGGGAGGGGTAGGCGACCGACCCCTCCAGTTGGGGGGAGGGGTCCCCGGGTCCCCCCCTAACACACCTATGACCTATGCTTATGTGTATATAAGTCGTAAACCTATATATATATACCCCTTGTGAACGACTTCGTCCCTTGTCGACAACGACAACTCCCCCCCCCTTGTCCACCTGTGGGGTACTTCACATCACATTTCGGGGGTCGACCACCGATTTTCCGTAGTTTGTCCCCCCGCCCCAACCTAAATTTCCGGTAAAACTATCCTCCGCCTCCCCAACACGAGCACAGCCCCCCCCCCCCGAAAAAAATTGCATCCAAACCAAGTACAAATGCAAGATTTTTGAAATAAATTCGAAAAAAATGGTTATAAATCAGCTATAAACAGCTAAAGAGTGTTATTAATATCTTCTAAAGGTAATATACGCAATTATAAACTACAATTTAGGTTAATTTTGGCATTTTTTAGCACAAATTTGTCAATTTTCAAGCCTTATTTTCGCATATGAAAAATTATTAGAAATAACTCAATGATTGCATAAGCAAAAATATTTATTTTGGCGCTTTTTATTCTGCCATAACTACTAATAGTGTGTTGACAGCCTATTCAAAAATTAATACCAATTTCTAAAAAGATTTTGTCCGTTTAAAAACATAAAAAATTGGGACAGTTCCAAAACCTTAAAGAAAGTGATATCACCTTAGGGAGCACTACCATTAAGGTAGCGCTTGCATTATCGGGATTATTGATGTGAGATTTGGACGGATTGTTCAATTTGGAGAAATCCTAAGTGAGTCTAGTCTGGCTGAACGGTTATCTAGTGACTAAATTTCGGTTCCAGGGAACCCAGGATTGGATCCTTCATAGAAAACCAAAATACTATTTAAGCATCACATAATGAATTTGAATACACAGCGTGAAAGAGCATAAAAAGAGCTTTAAAACTATGTGCATGTCTCTTCTGTATGGGGTTCCTTTCAACAGTTACTGGTGGTTGAATATATGTCAAAGTTACGTTGACCATTCCCACTGCGTGTGGCAAAGCAAAAACCATTGCAGAAATTGAATTCTGCAGAATATTTCATGATGGTTTTTGTGTTGGACTTGTTTATTATTCTATGAAATGCGATATGCAACTTTAAAAGTATAATATTGGCACAAAGCTGAAGTGATTAGTGCGACATTTTTTCATATTTATTTTCTCATATATACTGTGATCAAACTCGCTCATATTTTGCATGCACGTTTATTTGAAGGGTACGCAGTGGCTATTTTCTTAGTTCTTGTTTAAGGTGCTGGTATCCTTTTGTGCAGTGCTTTTGTGGTGATTTTTCGAAACGCTATAACTTTCGCAATTTTGGGAGTTGGAAAGAGCTTTATACATCGTTTTAAAGCTTATAATCTGTACATTAACATGAGCTTACGAAACTAGCAAAATTGGCAAAAAATAACAAAAAACTTCCGACATGCTGACATCTGACAGACTGAATATAGACCAAAAATTTTTGAACATCGATTTCTCAAAACTGTAGAATCGGCCAAAATTTTTCCTTGTGCCATAATACGAAGGACATGTGGGCCGAGGGACATTTTTTTGGATTTGGCTCAACAAGTCTCAGTACTCCAGAAAATCTGGCAAAAGCGCGATGACACGAAATTTCGCAACTTTCTATTCAGTTTTCTCACAACTGGAGAAGTTTTAGCTCAAACCAAGAAAAATGTCCCTCCGCAATAGGGCGAATTTTCATTCAGCCAAAAATCACGCGAATCCATTGGGCTGTTTTTGAGAAATCAATGTTCAAAACAAAATAATCGCAATTTTGCCTAAATGGTTTTTCGGCGAATTTCCTAGCATAAAGTAACGAACTCCAGCGAATAGGTATTGATAAAATGAGCAATTGGACGGTGTATCGATTGAGCATAAATAAGCCGAAATTGTCTGTAAGATTTGGCAGTAATTTTGAAAAAACTGATTTCGTCAAAAATGGCCATTTTTTGGCCCCAAAAATCGTTTTTGGCTTATACTGCCTTAACCACTAGAGGTAGCTCAAAAGTTGTAAAAGCAAAAATGTTCATTTTGGTGCCATCTTTCCAGCCATAACAACCAATCCGGTGTAGCGACTATGTACTGAGAGAATAAGGGCTAAAACCAAAACTTTCTTATCTTTACACTTAAAAATCCGGGACTGGTCCCAGAATGTTAAAGAGCACGAAAATAACGTATTTGGAAAGTTTCAGGTACTTTCATAAAGAATTGAAGCTTGTAGGGTCGAATTTACACAAAGCGATACCAGCACCTTAAATGGTATATTCCGTGAGATATTGACTTTCAAAGTTTTCGATTATTCATGAAACACTCAAAACTGCATAAATCGCAAAACTGAAAAATTGCCCCTGCGTTAGGTTTACTCACGCATTTGTGCCAAATTTGAGCTAATTTCATTCAGCCGTTAATGAGTGACACCGTTTTGAAAATGTCAGCTTATCCCTCTTGTGTAAGTCGCAAGCCAAGTACTGGATTATTCAGATTGTATAACACCAGTTACCTCTGCTGAATGTTTGAAATAGATTCGTTGGAAAATATGCTCAGGAGAACCGTTCCAGGTAATGCAAGCGCCTCCTTAAGGTGGTGGTATCCTTTACCGTATTTTAAGGGCTAACTTTATAGCAAATTTGCCATTGACCTGAAATATCGCTTGATGACCTTACTAGTGTTCCCAATCATGTTGATAAAACTTTTAATCGTGTATGAAAAAATTTTTATTTTGACCAAAATTCCATATTTGACGAAAAATGATAATAGCGAGTTTTTTCAATTTTTCAGCAGTTTTCGAATTTTTCTACCATTATTAATATAAGTGGACACAATCCAGACTAGAAACTAAAAAAATTTAAAAATAAAAAATTTTTAATTTTTTAAGCTCGAACCAGACTACTTTCGGTGAGCGGACAGCGTGCACCTGTATCTGCTTCGCCGAAAATCGAAATTTCCAAGAAAATTGAATTTTTCGTGTAATGTCACATCGTTCATGCATATTTAATAATTGCGGATAACTAGCAAATTAATATAACCCATAATAGCAACATTCAGACATATTCTCCGCGTGAAGAGTGCGGGGGAGTAAGATTACGAAGGGGGCATAGAAATAAAATAACGCTATTTGTAATGGAAAAGGCTAAATAAAACTTAAAAATGAGAGAGAAAAGCTCAGCTTGTCGTAGATTGCGATTTTTGACGGAATTGATTTGATTATCCAATGCACTGGTTATGAGTGGCGTGCCTGTGAAATCTTGATGTGAACTATGAAACGTCCAAGCACTGTATGAAGTAATTGTCATGTAATTACCAGAGTTGCCAGTCAGTGTGAAACCCCCAGAAATTCATCATTAGGGACATAGGTTCTAGTGTAGATAGGAAGAATAAGGCTAGAAGTAGCACTACTCTCACGCAAATGATACGAAAATGGAATGGAACTTCAGCAGAATGTAGCTTAACGAGGTTTCAGTAGGTTACCAACTAATAATGGAGGGGTCGTTACCCTTCCCGGGTCAGCAATAGGCCCTAACATTACTTTTGATGCAGCATGGAGGAGTCGTTACTCTTCCCAGACCACGAATAAGGCCTCCCATTGTCAAGAAGTCAGTCAAAATTTGAATAAAACAGCTAAAAATTATCAAGGAAAACGAATCCAAAGAAAGAAATTGTTGAATAACCAACAACTTAACAAGAAACTTCGAGTTCAATTAGGCGTAATTTGCATCAGTTAGGTGATAATTAGTTAATTTGTGAAATTTTTGGTCAAAATACAAGTTGGGTTTCCCTGAAAGACAATTCTCTGCTGATTCCAAAACTCCAAACCCGGTCACCTAACTCCCAATATTGCGAAAGTTATAAGTAAAAGAAGTTTTGATTAGTTACATTTTAATCTTGTAATATTGGCCTTAAGTGACCTTACAATAATGCGTAACAGTTGTGTGTGGTTACGCCCATTCATGTTTTCATTCATTCCCTTGAGCCTCTGTTGGCTCTCTCCCAGCAGAGACTTGCCTCGCAGAGAAGGACTTAACACACACCTTAGGTGTGAAAATATGTTCGGAGGGGCTTAACTCCCTCCCAAATAATTAAAATGAAACATAAATTAGTAGTCTTAGGTAGTTAAGTACGTAGAATAATAATATTTAGTTTTTATCTTGTGGAAAATTACGTAGTTGTTAGTATGCATATTTTTACGCAACAATTACCCTTCCGCTTCTTTTGCAGTGATACATAGAGCCTTGGTGAGGAAGAGCAATTGTTGTTGAGATTAACGGGCGGCTTCCCTTGCCTGTGGCCGAAAGGTCACGCCCAAAAGGAAAGAAAGGGACTTGGAGACAAGGAAGCGCCTGAAAAATAATAAACATAAAATTTACTAAATAACACGGCCAAATTGGCACTTAATAATTATTTTTCCATAGTCGGCCCCGAGAGGCCTTCGTTTTGTATAATTTCGTTTTTTAATTCCTGTGACTTAATTTTTAAAGTCTGAAATTTCCCCTTTGGTTACCTTTACGTGGTAACCAAAAAGTCTGCAATGTTTCCCAAAATTCAGCTTGGGGAATCCATCAAAAAGGGGTCAGTTGGAGGGTCATAATTTCTTTTCCTCATTAATCTCCCCTCCAACGGACCAGCCGCTTGGCCAGCCCATGTCTGGCACATGCTTTAAGATAGGGAGTTTCCAGAAATTTCTGGAAGCTCCAACAAAATCAAAAGAAGTCCGCCTGAAAAGCAAACACCAGTGAGCTGTCAGACTCCTGTCAGCTCACTGGAAAATTTCAAATTTCTATCAGTGTTCGTCTAAGACTCGGCCAAGAGCGGTCGGTTTCTCCCCCCCCCCATTATTAGCACGTCTTCCCGTTGTGCCAGCGTTTTGGCCGGGAATAAAAGACGTGCTTTGCCCGGTTAGGACACGAGTTAAGGCCCTCCTCTGACCTGCACTGGTCAGAGGAGAAGACCTGAGCTTACACGACGAACACCACACGTTGAGGGCCACATGAGCGTACTATGCTCGGCCGAATCTGCACTTTAGGAACGCATCTTTAGGGAGTTTTTTCAGAAGGCCTTTTGGCCTAAAACTTACTTTTTGTGGCCTTCGGGCCTTAATTTATACTGCTGTTGTGTTACCAAGCCATGGCCTAATTGGCCTTTTACTTTAATAGGGGCTTTATGCCCAAACTTTTTCCGTTTTTCTATTTGTCGGGGTTTTGCTAGTGAACTGGGATTCTGAGTGGGGACCCACCCCTGAGTTGAGATAGGAGGTCCCTTGGTTACGACCTCATGTTCAGAACTGAGTTAAGTTTAGGGAATAATTCTCCCCACAGCCGGCAATTAGGAATTGCCGGCCGTAATCAAAAAATAGGCGCTACTGAAGTTAACACAATTGTTTGTATTTCTGAGTTGTTGTCATGTCTTGCGTAGGTCGGCAACTAAAAGTAATAGGAACTAAAATATCTGAACCGTTTTAACCACTAATTATACAGTCGTTTTAAGGGGAATGGCCGACTTCTCCGCTGTTAATTTAATTAATCAGAAGCTGTCCTTAGCGGAAATGTGTCTGTAATCTGTTTTTTAGTAATAATTGCCTAAGCAATTATTACTCGTTCAGCTTTCCTTAAACTGCCAAAGTTTCAAAAATCCAACAAAAATTTTCTTTTATCAAAATTTATAAAGTTCCAAAGTTTAAAGCAAAATATTGGAAGATGTAAATCAAATTTACTCCAGAATTAGGGCAAAAATATGCATACTATAAGTAAGAAAGTCTTGTTAAGGAGTACTTAGGATGTATTGTGTTTATATAATCGTATGCGTAAATATTGTAGTAATTTGCAGTGTGAATGAGACCCCCAAATTTACGTAAGTGGCTCCTTGAGTAAACCCCTCATGGAGTGTGAGGTTTCAAGTTTAGCCCCGTTTTCCAGAGTGTGAATTATGAACCAAAAGTGTGTGATTGTGAGTGTGAGTGAGGGCATACCATGTAAACCCCCTTTGTTCGATAAGGGTCTTGGGATTGCCAGAATGAACGCGAAATGTTTAGATATTAGGCAGGAAAAATGGGCCAAATTGAGTAGCAATTTGGGCACAAAACATAGATAAATGAAAGAACAAAC